>VXBO01007649.1:32461-63026 GCA_013400135.1 Rhinoptilus africanus | reverse complement strand
GAAATGTGAAGTGAAAATTCAAAAAATGGCAAAAAAAATTTGAATAGCTCACCCTCCTGCCCATAAATTACTGTCTTCTGTGTTTTATATTCATGAAATTTGTTATATGCAAAACTTTATGTAATGTTAAGTTAGGCAATTCTTCTCTTTGAAAGTTAGNTTAAGTTAGGCAATTCTTCTCTTTGAAAGTTAGAAGGCAGTTTAGATTTACAAGAGCGAGTATATATAAATTGCATATATAAGTTTACTTTCAGTTAGGTATTGAAGTGATATTTAAATGTTTTTAGCATAGATTTAGATAAGCTGGTTTGAAATCCTGTGTATGCATACTTAAATGTATTTAAACATGATTTATACTTATTTAACATGCTAGTATTTATTTTCACAAATTTTACGAACACATTTACAAATCCTACCTTTTTTGTTAAACCAGTGTAAGACTATCATAATGAGAATGCCTAACTGAAATAAGCAGGAGGAGAAAGGGTAAGTTCTCACTTTAGTCTCTGCTACTACTTTTCTGCAGGCAGCTTTCTATAAAGCAGCAAACTCTAGGTTACCTGATAGTGAATATAGGCATATACATAAAAAACAAGACAAAAATGTCCCATAACTACTTATAAAACTTTAGAACTGGTAAGGGTTTGGAAAACTCTGTAAAAGTCTAAAATTAATTCTTTCTAAAATTTCCTTAAATTAAGACCAATTTCTATCCTTCTTATGGACTTATTTTTCTGGATACTTGTATGTAATTGGGCACTTACAGTTGATAGTTAAACAGAAATGGCAGCTAAGTTGCTTCACTGCTTCAGAAACTTTCAGCCAGTGACAATGTTACACTTACCTCCACGTAGAGAACACACGTGTTATACTGCTCACATTATTAGTACTGATACTACCAGTACTGGATGCTTCCAATTTAACTCCCAAGATAGATCACATCACCATTTATTCCTCCATCTCGGAGTATAGGCTAGGTCTAAGACTATCAATTGGACTGTAATTTAATAAGGACTTCAGGACCTGAACCCATTAGGATTGTTAAAAATGGAAATGTCTCATAACCTTGCTGTGACATTGTAATGATAGAAGGAGTAACATCACCGTAATCAAACTTTTTAGGTCCCTTTTTCTTCTGTCATTGAATTTTCAACTATCTATTTCAGTAGATGGGACCTGCTGTAGCTATGTCAAGGGATTTTGAATAATGTCCAAATGGTATAATTTAAATGTCAAAAAGTAGGAAACTAATGCTACTGTTCCCTCAGACTTTTGCCAGCAAATGTCTCATGATAAATACATGAAATTCTTCAAAAATCATGGAGGTAAAGAATAGGATCCTCTAGTTTCTAAGCATCTGAGATTTGGATATACATGTTAGGTAGGAAAATTAATTCTTTTGAAAACTTAAATTTTTGTGTTGAAAAACTGATTTAATATTTTTTTCTTCCTTTTAATTTGAGATAAATTCTTCTTTCTTTAATCTACAGGTTTGGAGATCAGCTCAAAGAATGAAATGGTACTTTAGAAAGAAAAGAAAGTAATATAAAAATCATATTTATAAGAAATATAGGAAGTGACTGATCGTCTGCTGAACCTCTCCAAGGAAAAATTCTTTCTACTTCTGTCAACCTCTCCAACTATGTAAGTGCATTATTTTTATGAAACGCTTTGCTTTCTGAAAGGTGTTAACAATGGAAGAGTATCACCTTGACAACATTCCATTTTAATACTGAGAGTACACAAGAAAACCTGAAGTTCTTGGCAACATTCATGACTGCAGCTAGGAGATCTATTTTCAGAAAACAGATTTGACAGCCATTTCCCTTATTGCTATCTATAGTTTAGTTCATCAACTTTGATTTATGGTTATTATTCATAATTTCTGGAAGAACATTGCACATGAACATATTACTGGGAACACACTGCTTTCACGTTAGTTTTATCAACTGAAATAATAATTTGTTAGTATTATTCTGTAAGAACAATAGTAAGAACCAAACGTGAAAGTTATACATTTTATTCATGGGAACTGAAGTGAGAATGGCAGGATTTTGTCAGAAACTCAAGATGAAAGAAATGACACTAAAAAATAAAGACCGAATTCTCCCAAGTCTCCCCCATTCATTTCTCTTAATTAGCCATTAGGATGAGGAGTGGCTAAGGGAACCAGGGTTGTTGAGCCTGGAGAAAAGGAGACTGAGGGGAGATCTTGTAGCTCTCTACAACTATGTGAAAGGGAGTTGTAGTGAGGTGGGGATCGGTCTCTTCTCCTAAGTAACAGGTGATAGGATAAGAGGAAATGGCCTCAAGTTGTGGCGGGAGAGGTTTAAATTGGATATTAGGAAAAATTTCTTCACCAAAAGGGTTATTAAGCATTGGTACAAGCTGCCCAGGGAAGTGGTTGAGTCACATCCCTGGAGGTATTTAAAAGATATGCAGATGTGCTGCTGAGGGAAATGGTTTAATGGTAACTTAGCAGTGCTAGGTTAATGATTGGACTTCATGATCTTAAAGGTCTCTTCTAACTAAAATGATTCTATGATTCTCTTTAAGTGGCTGACGCAACGGAGACAAGCACTACAGTCTGGCCAGGCAATAAGTTACCATTTTGAGGGCTCTTGGGCATTTTTGTGAAGTTAAAAGGTCAGGGGTTCCCAGGGTACAGGAAAAATCATTCAAAACTTATGAAGTAGTGACAAAGATAGAGAAAAAGAGAGCTCCATTGATACACACTTGCCTGTCAATACTGAACATATGTTCACAGAGGAAATAACATATAACTGCAGGATACATTTTGTCCAGAAAAGAGATGACTCAAGAAATACTCCCTTTTCCCCTCTCCCATCCTCCTCATTCCCAGCCATACTCAGGCCTTCACCCTCCTCTCTATGTCATTCTGACAAAAGTATATTATTTTTGGGCTCTGTAAACCAGATCACTGAGCTGATCTAAATTAATATCTTTGGATTAATTATTTTCATTTCTTTTTGAACAGGGATCATTTGAATTACATTTTATAACACAACCTCCTAAAGAATTGTATTAGTAGAACATACACAGCTACATAAATGAAAAACAGTAGTTGAGAGAAACAATGATGAGGAAAAGCAGAATAGGGAGAGTGGGAATTTTCTAAGCTATCTTATTGCTGAAGGTTAAAATACTACGTTTTCAGCACTTGCTACACTATGTGGCAGCTGGCACTGAAGAGGGAATTTTTAAATAGTAACAACTTTGAACACATGCAAAAGACTCCCAAGTAACCATGAACATCTGTGTATCAAACCTTTGAACTAATTAGCCCAAGTGAAGTAATCCACAACAGAGCAGTCAGTGGTAAAATGCATTTTTATTTTTTTGTACCAAGTGGAGTACAGTTTAAGAGATTCCCTTTTCTTAATACATGATAATGTACTTTATATCTGATAATTTGGAGCAGATTTCCAAAGTTCATCTCTTTATTAGGAGAAATTATTAACAAAAATACGGCAATCAGTTTTAATATGCCTCCAGTTAGTTTTTCTCTGGAACAACATGTCATCATGTGAATTGTAGTATGCTGGTATATAAATATGTTCTTAAATGAGAACTTTATAAACACAAATCATAATATCCACTATCTGTGAAAGATAGTCTTTACATTAATCTAACAAAATGTGGTTGAATAGTTTTGCCTTTACAGAAATTAACTGTAGAACTGAGCTTATGAAATTAAAAATATATATTTAAAATAGATGTCATCACTATTTGCATGCTTTTATAATACAAAATTAGACAGAAAGATTTGTCCTTAGTATACATATTTTATTCATTGGCAACAAATTTGGTTTTTTCTTGCTAAACTGTTGTGTTCATAAACCGATTTAATAATATTATTTCCCGATCATCATGTAACCTGTGTAGGCAAATAATGATGAAATGCCCAAATAATAAAACATTTTCAATCAGCTTGATTAACATCTTTAAAAAATAAAAATAAAATTTAAAAAATCACACTGAGAACCACACCACTGATGCAAAAAATGGCAATTATCCTTACATGTAATGTTAGTTATATGCAAAATAGTAGAGCAGAATTCTACTGCAAGAAGTTATCACTACATTTTTCCTGTCAAAATCCTGGTCTTTCTAGCATTAGCACTTTGATAATTTCTGCTATGCAACATGAGCAATAAAAATGATGCAGTGGGTGTTGACAAATAATGCCATCGACCCCAGTCTGCCCACACCTTCTCTCTGATGTCTCAGTACAGAGAGTAAATGATAAGGAGCAGTTAACGTCCCACTTCTAGCTACATTTCATGCTTTACACACTTTAATCTCAAAAGAAGCCCTTCCTTGTGTACGTTCTTTTTGTCCCTGACAGTTGCAAAAGAAATGCAAGCTCAGTGTTGCATTTGCCAGGGTTATTTTTTTCAGGAATTACTGCCTTTGAAAAATAACATTGATAAAACCTAATGATCTTTAGAAAAAGCAAGCATTTGCCATGGCCCAGATAATTATGTTTTCTATCATCACTAGTGACTCCAGTAGGAAGCCAGACACTCAGGGAGATTTTTGTGCAACATATTTGTTTTGATTAAATATCATTCTAACAATGAAAGGATTAAAAAAGTGACGGATGGAGACACATCTATTGTATGCAAATTGTCTAGTAGTTTGTAATATCTGCTGAAGTGATGAAATGTTCTTATTATGAGTGGCTTTTCCTTTTTGTTTTGTACCAGAGTACACATACTTGGGTTGTCCACATATGTATTTAAGACTGAGAACACAGAAGTCAGTAATAGATGGGGCAGCTATCTTGTGCTTTTTGACTGATGACTTCAGTGCCCTGCAGGCTGCCTTCTTTATGATTCTTTTAAGTACAGTAAGTCCTTCATAAGGTTTTTGCATCGCTCTTCAATTCCAAAATGTACTTCTAAGAGAATTATGTGCATTCTCCACCATGAGTGAGCCTCATTTTGCAGACTCCACAAGTGACTGATAGGAAACACTGTTAACACTAGATCTATTCTTTGTATTTACATTATTCAGAACAGCACAGATGATTTAGCAGAATGTCTTAACTTTACCAAAGCACATGAATCAATTAGATGGCAATATCTTCAGTTATTTATCCAAGTCAGAATGTCAGATTAATCATTTACACTCTGTATTGTTGCAGTTTCAGGCCACGAAGATGATCAGAGGGCTGGAGCATCTCTCGTGTGAGGACAGGCTGAGAGAGCTGGGGTTGTTCAGCCTGCAGAAGAGAAGGCTCCGGGGAAAACTTTTTGTGGCCTTTCAATACCTAAGCAGGGTGCTTATAAGAAAGGTGGAGACAGACTTTTTAGTAGAGTCTGTTGTGATAGGAAAAGTGGTAACGGTTTAAAAGTAAAAGAGAGTAGATTCAGACTAGGTATAAGGAAGAAAGTTTTTACCATGAAAGTGGTGAAACACTGGCACAGGTTGCCCAGAGAGCTGGTAGATGCTCCAACCCTGGAAACATTCAATGTCAGGCTGGATGGGGCTCTGTGCAACATCATCTAGTTGGAGATGTCCTTGCTGACTGCATGGGGGTTGAACTAGATGACTTTTAAAAGTCCCTTACAACTCAAATTATCCTATGATTCTACGAATTTCAGTCCAAATCAGTAGCAGATGTAGCAAGATTTTACTTATTTATCTCAAACTATATGCTGTGAATATTTTATGCAAGGAGCATTTGAGTAATTTCCCTTTGGTTTTTTTTTAGGATGAGATCTAACAGGAAACAACTGTTTGGAAAAACCAAGAACTGCATGTGGCACTGCAGAGTGGGAGAGGGAGACAGAGAGATGAAAAAGAAATAAAATGTAAGCTTTCAAAACCTTCCTCCCTGCCGAATTGCATTAGCCTAATCTATATCTCACACCTTGAAACTTTTGTTCAGGACTGTTCAGTCAACCCAACCAACTCTTTTCAGGCATGAATTGAACCCAAATTTGCTCCCTGTGAAGCCAGTACCCTAACTGGTATGTAAAGAGCAGGTAGGTCTACATTCGCTTTCTCCATCAGAAATCCAAAAACTAGAGTGATCACAATTACACTAAATTCCCATTATTGAAAGATTAAGGTGACACAGACAAAATGATGCCTAGGTCCTTCTTAGTCTTAGCTGCAAAATGAGCATGGAGCTGAGGCAGAACCTTGAGTCAGTCCTGGATACTTTGAAAAATTACAAGTGTAGGCTTCCAGGGAACCATGGAGCTGAAATGAATGCTGCCTAAGGAGTGCTGGCCCCTCTGGGGTTACTCTGCGACTTAGTAGGGTCTTCAGAACAAGGTTTTTCAGGTTTACATGGCTAATGTCACCTCAACATCTTTAGGCCCATGTCACTGGGTTGTGATTTATGACTTAAGAGAAATTCACAGCCCTGAATATATATTTTCCATTAATCCCTGAAGATCATAATCTTAGAACTTCTTTAAAGAATTAGCAGGAGAGAAAGGTAAACCACTGACACTCTTCACTTTTGCAAAGATTTTCATCATACATTCTGTGGAAGCTAAAGAGAATTCAAGTGTACACTTCCTAAAGACAGTGTGACTCAGGTAAACCTGCTCCCCTCAAGTCAGTTCTGAGACTTCTTTAGCATCATGCCAAGATTGATGTTTAGTCATTTAACTCCCCTTCAGGGATTTTCTTTGATGGAATCTGTAGATATCTTCATTTCTTCTCTTTATTTCACTTCTAAAGAGCATGTATGAAGTACAATCCACAGAACAATGAAAAGGGCAAAAATCTTATCTCCATGAAGAAAAAAATATATTTCTATTGGAGATACAAGAATTTAGCAGAAGTAGGGTGCTTCCAGAAACCTGCAGATACTGTAGCAATTTATAAGCACCTAGACCATTAATTAAATCTGAACATATGTGGGTGAAATATCCCTGAAGTGTGGGTACATTTAAAGAATTCACGAGATCATTGGTATACTTTCTTCTCTGGTTAGTATGATCTAATTTATCTGGACTGCTTTCTCTTTTTAACTGAGAGATTTTAATTCAGTTTACGTGAAATCTCAGGAGAGCATTGAAGTGTACCATAACATCTGGTGAAAAGAGGAACAGAGCTAATCGTCAGCAGTACTATGCTCAGAAATCAGGAACACAGAAAAATAAAAATAACCTTATCATAAAATCACAGAATTGTTGGGGCGGGAAAGGACTTCTGGAGACAATCCGGTCAACCTTCCTTCGAAAGCAGGGCCAGCTAGATTAGGTTGCCCAGGACCATGTCCAGTCAGAGTTTGAACATCTGAAAGGATGGAGCTCTCCTCCAGGCTGAACACCTCCAGTTCTCTCAGCCTCCCCTTGTATGACAGAAGCTCCAGTACCTTCAGGGTCCTTCACTGGACTTGCTACAGTATATCCACCTCTTTCTTGAACTCTATTTCTTGTTCTAATATCCAAAAATATTTGTTCATTATTTCCTAATAGCTACAGTAGAATGAAGAGTTTTGGACATTGATAAAAAACCCCAAACAAAATAGTTCTTATTACATTCAGATGGATCCTATTAATCACAATCGCCACAGCTGTTCATGGAGGAGTTCTGGCTGCCTCATCTTGCTAAAGCACTAGAATATAATAGTCAAAATATGCACTTTAAAGTCCAAGATGAAAGCAGTAAGTTTTCATACTAACTTATGTGCCAGTCCAATATACTTGCCATAGTTTTTTCATAAGTTTCTGAACAAATTGATCTAGGGGTAAAGGAGTATTCTTTTGTACAGGGAGACCTGCGCTGAGGGCATCAGCACACAACATAGGGTGAAAAAGAAGATGAAGAAAAGGACATTATTTAAAGTAGGTACAACTATTGGAAAAAGTCATGGGTCACCAAGACAAAATTTAGGAACTAAAAACTCAGGGATAGTTTTAAAATAAATCAAATACTTAATAGTATTGTATAACACTGTAAATAAATATTATATAATGATAGAGTGAATTAAATGAACAAAGGAAAGACCATTGTTTCTGGGCAGAGAAATGACAGACACACAACTGAAAAAGGATCCTAAAAGTTCACTGGCTGTGAAGAAATCTATTGCCAAAGCAGTTCTCAGCAAACTTATATACTTTATTCTTTGACCTAATAGATACCCTAACAGTTGGTTTAAAATTAATTCAAAAGGAATTTCTTTAGATTGTGAAGTTTCAGCATATGTCTATAGCATTATTCAATAGCAAGAAGTAGCATCTACTGTACTAATAATACTCATTCCCTTCTTTAAATGAAACATTAAGACATTTCTGCATGTCACTTTCAACTTTGTTTCAAGAAAACTAACCTTCACCATAATTCTACTGGTTTAAAAGGCTTTGTTAATGGACAGAGTTTTGTACACTGGTGAATGACCGTAAGTACCCATTTTCTTAGGTGTCACTGACAACATTCAATGTGAAATAAGTATCTGGAGGAATATTTTTATAAAGCGTGTAAATATAGTCAGTGTAAAGTCTGCCAAAATGATTCTCAGCCTTTTCAAAAGTACCACCACCTTTCCTCTTGTCTATCTTTTCTATTCTCTGAGTTGAAAAGTTATCCAAAAATGAGGGCAAGTTCATTCTAAATTTTATAATTATGTCCTGCTTGTAAGAAGTGAAATGTTGCCAGAAGTTTAAAGAGGTTATCAACTCTGTTGCAAAAGTGAACATCATGACCACAGATGACAGCCACAGTCACTGGTCAGGAAACAATTCCTTGGTGAATACACTTACGTGAGTGTTCCCATAAGGCAGCCCCAAATGCCTCATTTGGGATCTTCACATTGCGCAAAGATGTGGCATTTGACACACACCCACTTCTTGAATGTGTATTACCTGGGTTACATGTGATAGTACTCAATAATACAGAATCTCATTCTCAGATGTTTAACTCTGCCTCCTCATTCTGCAGGGTCTGTGAGTCACCCCTGCCTTGGAGTTATACGCCTAGGCTGCAGATGCAAAGCACTGCAGAGAATATGTATGTAATAACTCATATCTTGGAGGTAAAAAATAGCTTTTTAAAAACATTATATCTTTTTTTAAATTTCACACCATCAGAACTTGTACCAGAGGCTTTATCTTCTGCAGATGTTGTGGATGATTGGTAAAACTGTTTTCTGTCTTCATTTTGTGATCTTCTGAATTAGAGAATACTTTCTATGACTTAGCTGTGTACAGGCAGAGACTTCCGTCTCCAGAAAACACTTACCTCTCCACATTTAAACCACCGATTGGAATAACCACAAGTAATTCAATATAAGTGGCAGGTTTGGTACATGTAGCTCTCAGAACCCTGTGCTACTGTAAAAACATGGGTTGCACAAACCCCCTTGAAATTTTGTGGCAGAACCCAACACTACAGTACAACAGTCATCTAATCTTTAGTAGTATAATAGTTACAGACAAGTAGGAAATGAGTTATAGGTGAGTAAGCCAATGAATTTACAACTCTTTCCACCCCATGGACCACAGATTCTCAAGAAGTAGTGATTTGTTAACCATTTTGTCTCGCGCTTGCAATACTGCAATAATTTGTTGGCAAACAGAGTAGCTGGAAGACTAATTTTAAAGAAAATATTACTGTAGTTTGACTGTGTTACAGGTAGGGAACCTAGCTCTGCATTTGTGTATACACTAAATTCAAATGCAGTAAGCTAAAACACAAAAGCAGCTTAGTGGGTATTAGAGAATGACCTGAGGATGGGTTGCCAGCAAATTAAAGACAGCAATATATCGAGGTTTTGCAAAGCTTTGTCAAACTGTAGATTCTTTCTAGTCTTTCCTTCTAGCACAGAGGCAAAAAAGGAATGGTGAAAGATGCAAACAAAACCCCATCGCTTTTAAATGGGCATGATCTCAGTGCAGTCAGTATTGTATGTGGTCTTGTTGAGTACTTTATATTTTCTCACATGAAACACTATTTCTTTTACTATCACTCTTTAAATTCTGACTACATCACTCACAACATTTAGTTCACAGCTGAGGGAGTCTGCATGATTACATACTTTCATACTCCAGGAATTCTGAAATAATTGTCATGAATCTCTACCCTGACAGCCAAAGCCTGTCCTTGCACAGAAAAGAACTATGATCTTTTCCAAAGCATTTTTTCCCCACCATCTTCACCAAAGTCATGCACAACATTTTTCTATCTAAGACATAGCAGAAAAGAATATAATCATAAAAAAAGAAAACCAGCACATCTTCATGCTTTAAAGCAGTTCATAGGTGATATACACAACTAGATAATACTGGAATTGCAGATACATAACAGGGTATGAACAAGTCTTTACAAAAAGGCAAGTTTTGTAACACAATTTCTATTTGTTAGAAATGTAAAATAGAAATGTCTGATCTGACTATAACATTGACAGTGTTGAAAGCATTATGCATAGTTTTTTTATGGAAATCATAACAAAGGCAAAATTGTGTTTATTTTAATATTTTATTTGTTTATTTTGTGTTTAATGTTTATTTATTTATGAATGTGATATAGAAGAAAATATAAACAGCTGTTGCAACAAATATTAACCTGTGTATATATGAAGAATTATCCAGAAAACCATTCCACTTTCCTAGCTCATATCTGTGTTGTTCCACACTCCAAGCACATAGATTTCATAAGTCATCATATGATTACACTGCTTCATTATTAGGTAGTGATTGCACTACCTTGCTTGGTCCCATATGCTGTTTCAAAACTCTCTGGTTCTATTTGGATCTTAACTACATTAAAGAAGCACAGAAATGTTTTCTGAATGGACTTTGAGGGAAGAAAGTCAGATTTCCTCAGATTATGAGAATGTTTTCTTCTACACTGATGACTATTTGCAACGACATTTTAATGTGAAATCCTTTTGCATCACAAAACCAAATAATCAATAAAGGGAAAACTATGTAAAGTATTACTGAGATGAAAAGCTAGATGAACACTTTAAATTATTAAGATTGCTCTTAATAGTTCTAGATTTACATTTAAATATATACTTAGATAGATCTGTCATTACAAAACGCATTCTAAATTGAGAGAAGCTGCAGCCGTACCGTCCTGCTCTTTCCTACCCAGTATTCACACTGATTTCATAAGAAAGGACAGTTGTTAGGATCCTCCTAACAATGCTATTTTCTGTAAAGCTGCAGCTACCTTAGCCGTGATCTTGTCACCAGCACAGAACCCATTGCGTGGTAGGTCTTGATGTACCCTCCAGTACCATGCAGCCAGATCCGAATGAACTTTAAAGTAGTTGCTTGAGTGCTGGTAACAGTCTAGCCATGACAACATGAAGCTCAGTACAGCTGTGATGGCAGTGTAGTCAAGGGAGATAAATTATTCATGCAGGGATGTTGTAAGGCAATGAAATATGTTTCTCACATTCATAGAACTCATTCTCTGATCTCCATATCATGATTTTCCTTTTCTGACATAAGTAAGTTTTACATAGTAAAAGCATGGTAACAACGAGTTTCTTTGAAAACATAATTAATTAAAATGATCAGCATCCTCTGAAAAATAACTTGGTAGATAGATTTGGGAGTCAGCTAATTTATACATGGAAGAAGATGTATTTTTAAGCTGGTTTGAGCAAGATATAAGAAATTATATTTAAGTCTTGTCACGAGAATCTCCCATGCCCATAAAATACAATTTTTAATATATAAAAATGAAATATTATTTTAGTTGGTGATATAGCACAGCTCAGACGAATGGGTTAACATGGCCCTCAGAAGCAGCCACGGCTGCCAGAAAGATGATTGAGAACTGAGCCTTCATATTTATGGAGCCACATCCAGCCCTGGTACAGCTATCTCAATGTTAGGTTTTTGTTCTGTATATTAAGTATTGTCTATAACTCAGTTTTGACAGTATTGGTCTTCCCTACAGAACAGCATGGCTTCAGATCTTTTCCCGCATGGGACAGCTGACAATTTAACATGAAAAAAAAAAAAATTATAATAGGAGTCATGTCATTCTGCCTTCCCACGTCCCATCTGTCCCTGCACCTGGTAGGAGTAGTCAGAAGTTGTCTTTGGCATGAACACCATGTGTTCTTTGCCGAACTGAAAATAAGTATTTCTGTAACAAAGCATAAATGCTGCTCACTGGAGATATTCTTGCATTAATACAAAGCTTGCTTCGTCTCCAAAATTTTGCAACCATCCTGTTTTGATTTAGCTGCCATCTTACAAGTACTAACAGCACTGATGAAACAATTTGGAGTTGGAACAAAAAGACCACTTTTTTACTTTTCTTGCAAAAATCATAATAAAGGAACATGAAAGCTAAGAAGTTACTTTTCAGTGAGGATAAAATTGATACAGGTTAATGTTAGAGTTCTGTCAGTATGCTTGGAAGACCAAGCCCCTGACAATCAGTGGTTGGGAAATAGCTATGTTCTTTCTTTAAGCATCTCAAATGATTATGATTTCATACCCTACAGAAAAGCTTAGTCATTTGGTTAGAGAACATTCAGAAATCCTCTCTTCATCTCTTCTGTTGATGTTGTTACACTTTTCAAGGAATAATTAATTAGCCACCAAGAGTAAAGGGCTTTGATTCACCCAAGAAGAAAAAATTAGTTTCAAGTTCCTCCTTCATACAATCGTAAAAACTTACGCATATTTACAATATTAATTTAGGAACTGTAATGAAGATCTCTGACCCTCAAGTGCATTCTCTGATTAGTAGATTAAAAAGCCAACCTCTCACTGGTCCCATGAATCTTTAATTATTCATATGTAATTCAGAGCAGTTTTGGGGAATCAATACTTTCCCCTAGCAAATTGTCACTGTAATCACACTGAAGTATTTTGATTTAAGTAAAATATTGGGAAAAAACAGCTACAGATCTAACTCCTCAGTCATATGAGATATTTAAATATAGCCTTATCTATCCTAGACGAGTAGCCTAACCATTGGCCTTTGGGGAAAAACACATGAACAGGTAGTTCTTCCTGCACGGCTTCACAAGAAAGAAACAACCCTAAGACAGTCAAGCTCTTTCATTCAGAAGTTCAAAGGACATTCTTAGTATTAGAGGTTATCTAAAGAGTTTGCCTATAGAAAAGAAGAGATATTTTCTGAGTTCACTAGTTGACTGTAAGGGTATTAGTAAAGATACTATGTTTCCCACCAAATAGTCTCCAAGGACCACAAAAAAAAAAAAAAGGAACAAGAGGTTTGCTTAGTAGTATCTTTTCCCCTCTTCACTTGAGATTCTTGAATAGTGAAATTAGAATGATAATTCAAAATTTTTGAATTTTAAATGTTGACTACAATAGGCAGTGTGAAAAAAAAGATTCCACATTTTCCATGTTTTTCATAATGGTTTAACATTTTGACTCAGCTGCCAGGATATTAATTTTACCACAGGAAGAAGGTTAAGACACCGGTTCATTTCTAGTCACTCTGGATTTTTTGAGAGTATCTTTTCTTAAGACCTTAATAGATTATGACCTACAATTTAATACTGAAAGCAATTTTAGGTAAGTGGGCAGAGAGTAAATGGATGTTTCACAAATGTTACAGAATCCATAATGTATAAAATAAGTATATAAATACACATAATGTATGTTGCTATTTCCTGTTGTAACAGATCTCATAAAATATTATTGCTTTTTTAAGTGAACTCTAGATGGTAATATTTTTAAATAAGTAGGCAATCATTATTAATGCATTAAATTAGAAAAAAAGAATCATTTAACAGCTATGTGGGCATAATTTGCCAAGGCATTCATATTTCATAATTAAGCCAATGTAATTTTTTTACCTTATTTTCATAAAATAAATATATATTTAACTAAACCAGACATAGTTCTAGATTTTAAAACGATATTATTAATATTTTATATTGTTTTTATTCATAAATGGATTTTGTTATTTATTAACTGAGAAGTTGTTTGTGTTCCAAGGTAAACAAATACAAACTATTTCCCTAAAATCCCTAAAAATATAGGAAAAGGTTTCCAGCATCTCCATTTAAGAATACAAACACACAGAGTGTTCAAACCCAAAAATTCAAATGCGTTAGGCACTGTAGATCAAGTCTTATTTCTAGAGAGTGAAATAATACTACTAGTTGTTTTGATTAAGGTCTTATTAAGTGCTCCTATGTCTGTTAGTAATAGAATCTCAAATTCACTTCTATATAGATGTAATTTGATTGAAGTGCTCCTTCTGTATATATACACATACAATCAAGCTCTTTTTTCAGTGTTTTCTCTATTAAAGCAAATATCTTCATTTGGTTTTTAATAGCTTCTGGATTATGTTTATCATATTTTAAAGAAATGCTTTCAGCTTCACATTTGCCTGAAAAATATCATGCCTACTATTCTATTTTTACTAACCAGTTAGTTTAATACATCTTAAAATGATTACAGAAACAATATTTGTTCCGTTGGTTCTTAAATTGCTTTTGAACATGACCTTTGTATAGTGATCTTGTTAAAGTATCCAAAAATGTACACTACATAGTTCATACACCGTAGATATTTCATTTACATTAATATCCCATATTGTTATCACTGTCACATAGGATGTTTTCCTTTGAAACCAACAAGAAGTCAAAAACAAAGCTGAAATTGAAACCGGCAGCAGACAATCACTGGCAGAAGTTCAGGGTTGCCAAAGCATGTAACACCCATTCTCCTGAGATCACTTCTGAACCATGCTAACATTGTGAGAAATCTCAGCCTGAGGAAGGAGGCAGGTAAGTTTGAGTGTATGTTCTTGTTCACATTCACAAACGAGAAAGGCAAAATCAGGGCAAAAGTAAAATATAACAAACCCACCAACTTAAAAATTTATTTAGTACGGATTTAAAAATAGGACATGGTACTTAAAATATATTCTAAAACAAAGCTGACAAAAAGTCCAGATCTGTTTGGAATCAAGTCATTAAAAAGACACCCTATAATTCCATGTATATTAATTAAATTTTTTGAAATACAGTGAGTAGCCTAATTCTGCAACAGGATGTATTTGGTTCCCCCCTCCATCTCATTTGGCAGCCATATGACACCGCAAGTGTGAATTGACCTGACCCAAGTAAATTTTTCAGGCTTTTTTAGTGGATTCAAGGAATAATGCAGTGCCTCAGACTGCTGCATTGACACAAGTAATGGAGCAGTTTGTGTAGGTAAGGTGGTGGGATGAAAGGAGATAAGAGGTGTGGGATAAGAAAGTACAAGAACACCTAAAGGTAATTTTGCTGCTCAATTCCCATTGTGAACTTCAATTATGGAAGAGTGAGCTGCTGGTTCCACCCAGAAATAAAGGGGGGTTTCAGCAATTCAGTAAATTGACATATCTTAAAATGGCATGGGTTCTGGGATCTGTACCCCAGAAAGTAGCCTTGGCGCTACATTAAAGGGGAGTGAAGGAGGTGGGAGGGAAATACTGGACCTCTGGGTGACCTGGGTGCAACAGACACTGTCTGCACAGCAGCATCCTTGGAAATTTTCAAAGCTGGAGGAGTCCTGAACCACCTGAGTGTGATTTCAAAATTATCCTTGCTCTGAGCAGGAGCCTGACCTCTTTTTTAATACTGCTACAACCTCTGGCTCCTTATTCCTAGGTGATAAATCCTCTCCCTAACTTTGATCTGTAGCTGGGAAAACTCCAACTTCACGCTGCATGTAGCCTGGGGGTCAATTTTTGGGCAAATTTTTTCCTAAACAAATTCAGAAAAAAACCCTGGCAATTGCTAACATTTCCTTTATCCTACATAATCCCTGCTAACACTTACTCAGGCTTACATAGCCAATTTGCAGAAAAGGCCCAGTACAAAGCTGTTTGGTCCTTGCTTTGCTCTTTGGGTGTTTGAATAGCAGTAGAGCCTTTGTCTGGGGGTGGTAATTGCAGTGCCCGAGCACCATTATATCCTCGCACTCCTACAGATCAGTTTCAAGGGAAAACGCACATCATCTCCTATACCAAACCAGTTTTATCTAGTTAGTTTTGCAACTACAATAGTAGATATATGACTATATTATGTATTACCTAAACACTGCTGCCTACGCACACAGCATGGCATTTTTTTTTACTAATCCACTAAGGTATTATGACTCAGCAGGAAATAGATTTTGTGGTTAAGGTATTCATGTTCAGGATGCTAGACAGGGGACTTGGGTCAAAGGAATTTTCTGTATCAGAACCTGTAAGCCTTTGTTTCAAGTACACAGGAAATTCTGAAAAATAGAAGTCTTTGAGACTGTGTCAGGTTTATTGCACATTATGCAGAATTCAGTTTAAATTGAGTATATTTAGAAAAAAATCTAGATAAAACCCTAAAAAGAATATTTTCACACTACTGTTCACAAAAGGTCTTGTGTGGAAATAGAGCAAAAGGATAACTAAAGCATCCTTTCAGCTTGCTGTCTCTAAACTTCTCCTTGCTTTTGGAAGTCAAAGCAAATGTCAATGAAATATTTAAAACACTTTGATGAGAAAGGCCCAGGCTGCAACCACAGATCAAGGAAGATCTTGAGAATTTAAGTCATCTAGCTCCGTATGTTCATATCTGAGCTGTCCTAAAACGCATCCCAAAAATTCAAGATCCTCAGAATAAACCTAAAACCTGACTTCTATCAGCAACTGCCTCCCATTTCACCTCAAAGCAACAAGTGATTCAGAAGCTGAAGAAGAAGCCAAAATTTATTCTTCTCATCTAAAATTCCCATTTCTTTCCATATAAAAGAAAAAGTAAATGAAATGCCACCTTGTTACATCTTCTGTCTGGTACCAATATCTTCACAGGATGCCCATAAATCTGCCTGGAGTGCATTTTGCCATCAGCCACAAGTACACACTTTATGTCCTGCGAGCCATTGAAGTCATCTAGGAAATACCTTCAATCACACATTTACAGAGCACATAGAGTGTAGCTATTAGACTGTAAAGAAAATAAAAAAATTGCAACTATTTTGAATCTTTACCATCAAGAAGCTGGGTGACTCTGTTTATGGGAGAGTAAGAAATAAGAGCTTTCTCAATATTCCTCTTATCCAGACTCTCACATATTTGTGATACATTGGGTGGCATTTCTGCTGTGAAACTCCCTCAGACAAGCTATATTGCAGTTGTAAATTCTAGATCTAGCCCACAACATTGGGAAACATTCCCAAGCAGATGGTTTCATTCAATAAAACATCAAAGTACCATAGTAAATAATGCTGTTGAATTTTTTACCAGTCATTTTGCGGTGCCACATTAAACATTTCCAAAGGCAGCTGAAAGTGAAAGGGACAGGAACATTTGTCAGTGAACAGAATGCCATAGGGCTGTTTTGATTGGTGATGTTGAGACCAGGGAAGGAAATCAGTGTTTGAGTGGCACCTTCAGGATGGTCTCCAACTTGTAAAGAGCAGAGAGGACTGGGCAGTTAGAGGTCATCTGTTCTTTCCCTCCTTGCAAAGATGTTTGATTCCCTCCCCTGCATCCCACCCTGTTGGCTTCTCTCTTTGTGCCTGTGTTTGGGGAAGAGAGACTCTGAGTGGGGTTTGCTCACCTTACTTGAGTGTCCCCTCGCTTTTGAGACAGCAGGTTCTAATAGCGTGCCTGCAGGCAGTAGCAGGAGAAAGTTTTCTCCAAAATCAGTCAAAATCTGCAGATCAGAACAAAATGTCACCAAACTGGAGATAAATTGTGGAATTGGATGGCCTTGCCCATATATCACAGGCTTCATATACTAAAAATAGAATACATACCAGCTCTTTAAGAATATACTGTATGTAAGGACAAGGGCAGTGATAGAACAGAATTACCTATCCAGCCAGGCAAGTGATCTGCAGGCTTCACTGTCCTCCTACTAAAGTCAAAGGGTGAGAAACAGTCCATTGCAATAAGCCTCAGGGAAATTCTAAAGAGGAAAAGAAATTAAAATATGTGTTTGATTTGCAATATCCTGCTATTGAAAGAAAAGAACAGCTTAGAATGACCACAGGTTTCAAATCATTCTGTGAAATAAAGATCAGTATATATCTGTACACGAGAATCTCTCTTCGTAATGAACACAGTACTGCATGGATTAAACATGCAAGCAATTTAGCACTTGTAGGACTTCAAGTGTAAAACCCAAATGAGCTAATGCAAAATGTAGTTTCACTCCCTTGGAATATTCTGAAGGAGACTTGACACATAAAACACCTACCATTAATACACAAATTTAAGGCAGTATATTTTTTTTCTCTTCTTTCCTTTGTCTCAAGGCACAGAAAAAATCCAGTCAGTTGCCAACACGATCTAGCCCTCTTGCAGCAGCCTTCACAGCTCTATCTGTGAAGTTGCATCCGTGACTGTCATGTTTTCCACTATCATCTCCAAAAAGCAAAATTCAGGTGCAGCCTACGCCACAGCACCCCCACCTCTGCCTGAGCTGGTTCGGAGCAGTTCCTGTGCTGGATGTGAATTCTCGTTATGCAACTGGATCAAGCATGGGTCAAACAACTGCTTTTTACAGAACAGCCTGTGTGTGAGCTAAAGCAAAAGGCAAACCTAGGTCAAAGGCAGAGACAACATGTGTCACTGCTGCATGGCAGGGGATTCCCTAAAGCTCCGGACACCAATTGGCCTGAAAGCTGTATCTCTACAGCAACTCAGCTTGCCTGCTTTCCTTCTCACCAGACCTCCAATGGGCTAAAGATACAGAACCATGCTAAGTACAAGAATAACAAGAAGAGAGCAGGCAAATGAAGGAGAAGTATAAAAGTGAATTTTAAAAGATGAAAGCGATTTTTAAGCATATGCATTCTGGATGGATATTGCTAGGAAGAAAAAGAAGAAATAAAAAAAGAGAGAACTAGGTATAAACAGGACTTTTTTCTTCCTTAGTCATGACACATTTTAATGATATTTGAAATGAGCATAGGAAGACAGAGCAAGATAACAAGGTTATCGCCAACTCTAAATCTTCACACTATTTATGATGCTAAATTTGCAGGCTATGCTGCTCACTTACATTTCCATAAAGGAGAATAATAAAAGAAAAAGAACAACTAGACAGTAGCAATTTTTCCTCTGAACTGTCCTTTCTGAAAAAATATATGCAGTCCTGTGGGTTCTGGTATTCTTTTTACCTCTGTAGTGTAATCTTCCTTTTGTATTTTATCCCTTCTTTGTGCAAAGACAGAGAGAATAAGTGTACACCCAGACTCCTGCTCCCCTAAGTGATATGACTCATTCACACAAGCATCTGTACCCCTTAAGGGACTGTCACTGTCTTTTCCTCATTAATTCTACTTTTCTCTTATACTGAAGAACTGCTAATAAAGTAACTTTTCTCAATTGATATTCAATCTCGTCTATGCCCCTGCAGGCACCTCTTCCTTTTCAGGGCTAAAAATACAATGTCTTGAACTCTCCCCACAGATGCCACAACGAAGGCATTTATCTTCTAACATTCACTCCATCTTCTTGAAATATCCTCTGTTTTGCAGACTGCAAATAGGGACTAATGGCAGGCAGCAGTGTCTGCAACAGTAAGATAATTTAAATATTTCCCACTACCATCCAACATACATCTCTTGCCATAGTACAGCTGCGAACTGGCTAGACAGTTTCTAAGGAAAATTTTTCTTAAAGCTCTCATCTGTAATTACAATGTAAAAGCCCATGGCTTTCTTTGACTTGGATATCTTTCCTCTGTGCTCCTGAATTAATCTTAGGAGTGGCCAATAAGCCATGGCAAACTAGAAAATCTTATTTCACCAATTTGGTGATAGCATCAACATATTAAAAAAAAAAGACAAGAAGGCAAGCATACAAAGGAATGCATGCCCTTTTTCAAGACTTTTTCTTTCTCTGTCATTTTCACAAAGACATTAACAATTGGGTCTCCTTCTGGTCTTATAATGTGGGATTGAATAAGTTAACAGCAGAAGAACATGGAGTACATCTCATTTGAGGAAAGATGGTATATTGTCCCAGTTTACCCTGGTATGAGTTGATATCGCTAAATCTTTTCCTTGTTTATGAAAAATGTCAGCATTTGTACAGGAGAGGAACAAGATAACTAATACAAATATTAGTTGATTTAACAGCGAATGGAGCTTGCAATCAGTAATGGGTAACATGTATTTCAGGAGCTCCCTTAGCATTTTCAGAAGTGGTGCAATGTTAGACAGTATTATATTACTCCAAAAAAAAATGACATAGGTAATTGTAAGATTAATTGGAAACTTGAGTTCTCTTATCTCTGCTGAATGGCAAACATCCCATTTACCTCACCAGTTTTTGATCAGATTTTCAGATTGTATAATATTTCTGCATTTGCAGAGCATAATAGGACAACCTAAAAGCAAGTAGAAGTTCATATTTCAAGTAGTTTCTTTGGTGCTTCTGACACTTATGAAGCAAAGGGAGTACTAACTATTGCTAATCTTGTGATTTCAAAGAGAAATAGCCAGGGTTTTCTCATATATTAGTCACCTCTATTAATCTGGAGGGTAGTGCAGTGTGCAGTGATTTGTTTCTGTTTAAAGTCACTTAAAGATTTAAATAACTAAATTTTCAGAAGCTACACATATAAATCCATGAATCATTGTAGCAAAACTTTAAAATATCACTTGCTTTGAAATCACTGTTTTCATTGAAAGTAAGGCTATAAACTACTTACTGAATGTTATGGGTATGAAAAAAATGTAAGCTGTGCTAATGGGATATATCTGACTAATGAAAACTAGGTGAAGGTAGAGTAATAGCTCTGAGACTGTTAAGTGGCTGTGCATGTCAGTGAAATATAAGGTCTGATAACCTTTTATATCTCAAAAGTTACAAAAAAAAGAGACTAAGGATTAGGGAGTTTAGTACAACGCAGCAGAAGTCTGTTTTGGTGAACTTGTTCTGAATCCTTTTTACTCCATTGTGTAGCAAGTGTGCACAGGAGTGTCCTAAACCTAAGCAGGACCAAGAAAATTGCCTAATGTGTTCTGAATGTCAGTACCAGTATTCCCTCTGGGCCTCCAAATGTAATACTGCCCCAAAAGGTCATCCCAGATGGAACCTCTAGGACTGAAGTGAAAAGCCAGTTCTGTTAGCCAAGAGTGTACCAGCCTTCTCCACATTTTGAGGTCTATGCTCCTCTAAAGCGGCCTTATAATGGTCAGATTGAGGGTCTGCAGATGAGTTTACCAGGGTGAATGCTTTCATCCAGCTATTTGCATCTTCTTTGAAGGAGCAAATGCTCTTTTCACTTTCTTAGCATCAGAACCAAAATTTTTGTGTCCACATGGTACAACAGAATACAGGCCCATTAGCATGAAATGTCCATGTCCTTCTGTGACGTATTTGGTATCTGATTCCCTCAGCTAAAGCAGTAAGCTCAGTCAGGGCTACATCACTGAGCAGGTAACTCAGTGGGCAGTGTTTATTGTTTGTGGGCAATTTAGAGGAGCACAAGAGCTTCTCCAACACCAGAAACACTTCATAATTTTCAAAGGCATATACGCAGAACACCAGATACACAGCATATCAAGTTAATCAAGGTAAGAAGGATTGGATGTGTTGCTTTCCTGCATGTTGGACTCTCATATTATTTTCTGATCTTACCACCAAGCACTTGGACATCATCTAATGGCTAGTAGTGAATTAGGGACATTGTTGCAGATATTGAAATGATTGGTAATTCTTTATTATTACCCAGAGGAAACAGACATGATGAAAACGGTAGCATGATCCCTAAAAGAAACCACAAACTATATTTCTGAAGCAAAGATATACTCCATTACTGCAATCACAGTTTTATTAGACTAAAAGGCAGGGTAGTTTGTAAGAGCAAAACAGCAAAAATCAAATATAATTAAAAACCAAAATTCAGGAACCTTATTTGACACAAAGTAATTTGGTCCCAGATCTTCTTATTCTTTGGAACCAAGAATAGAAAAGATCACTGAAATTCGTGAGCAACAATCATCAGCTATAACACACTGAATTTCTGCTAAGGAGATAGACAAAGGGCTAGACATATCCAGTATTTTGTTTGTGTTTTTATTTTGCTATCTAGGCTACAATGATCAACAATTATTGCACATAAATATGCAAAGAGCTATTAGAAGGGCAACACAAGTCATCTGACAGAGCCTATAGCCTTATTCCCCCCTCATATTTTTATCCTCTCTATAAGAAGTACTGGAAAACACTGTCCATTAGCTTGTATTGTCTTTTGTGTCAAACAGATGATTTAGATAATTTTGTTTTGCTCATAAGGATCCAGTTTCCCCTGATTTCTTTAACAGTGTTACATTAAGAATGAATTTAGTCTAGTGTTTTTTTCTATCTATGGCTAATCAGTAACACTGCACTTAATGCATTATGTGAGTGTTGCATTTTGGTATGCCTCTGTTCACAATACAGCTTCAACTACTTGCTTTTCAAAATGAATACAGCACTGTTTAGTAACTGATATGCTTTTTCCTGTAAATTGTATTTGGGAAGAAAACATTAGCTGAGAATACACTCCTATTCCTGAGGCTAGGAAATATCCTTTGGTGTTTTGGGCCAGTTAAGTCAGATATTTATTGCCTATATTGTTGTGACGCATCCCCAGTGAAGGATGAAGAAGGTAAGTGTCAGTAGTATTCAAATCATGGTAGTGCATACGTGCCACATCCTGTATTAGAACTCCGTTCTGTTTGGGGCTGTAGAAAACATCTGTAGTCCTATCTTTCTCATGAAGCGTTTTCAGACTGCCAGCTGAGAAAAAAGGGATGTATTATTATAATTCAGGGGAAAGGAAGCATTAGAAGATGAAGGCTAAAATTCACAATTGGCATCAGATCACATTTACACTGAGCAAAGAATCTGGCAGAGATCCTTCCTGATCACCAGCAGAGCTGGTTCCTGACAGCAAGCTTTAGGGTCAGGAGAGGTGAAGTTAATTAGCGTTCATTGCTCTTTTGCTTTTGGGATCTCATGGGGGACACTTCATCCTCTCCTGCTGAGCCTAGAGCTGGGTGAATTGGGCTGGCCACAGTTTCTCGGGAGGCTGAGAAATGTGAGTGTACTCAAGGGACAGGCAAGTCAGATCTGGCCAAACCTTGTCTTAGACTACAGTTGATATCACCTACTTTATTGGGTTTTTGATTGAGGCACAACATGCAATTCCCAGGAGGTTATTAAACAGGAACGTTTTATCTCTGCTTATCCTAACTTTTACAAAGATATGCATCTAGTCTGTGTGTAACACTTATTCTCTATATGTCAGACCCAAGAGTCTTAAGAAAACCATCATCACACAGCTCACAAGAAAGAGCAGTTAAGCTGAATTGACAGATAGACAACATACTGAACCTTGAGTTTTGCAAACGTAGATCACATATTATGCCAGCCCAGGTGTACTGGAACCACTAATGCAAACTAAAGGTAAAGCCAGTTTTTTCCCTTTTTCTATTAGGAAGCATGACTAATTTTGAACAAAAGCAATGGAGGAAAAGGAAAATGAAGAACATGTGTGTGTGAAAGAAACTCCCAAACTTTCAAACTCTCTAGTGCCTTTACAGAGCACTACAGCTATTGGCAATTTACCCTTGGAAAAGGAGCTGTCAAGTAAATGCTTTCCTATTCACATCATGTGGTACGTACAGATCCTGAGCTGATCCATGTCTCATGATTGAGCAGACAGATGTCTTCCCTGCAATCAATGTCGATTAGAAAGTGTTTTTGTGGTACTGACAATCTGTTGGGACTGAAACAAAATCTCCTAGACCCTCCGGTAATGAAAAATTATCTACACAAAAGGAAGAATGAGTACAAAAAGGATTTCAGACTCCTATTTATTATCTTTAAAATAGCAAAAAGGTTTTTATCCAGTAAGTAAATAATGCTTTTTTTCATTTTTGCTTTCATTAAGCATGCTTTTATTGATTATGACCTCTCTATCACAGCACACCAGATTGGAACAGATTGCCTACTTCTGAAGAAGAAGAAAAGCCTCGTCACTGGAGCGTAGAACAGAAGAGAATCAAAGTGAATTCAGGTTGGAGTGTCATTCACCCGATTTAATCAAGTGCTAACAGAAAGTTGACGGTGTCAAATATCCTCTTCTATAACCTCTCAATTTTTTAGGTTATCATCTTGGGAAAAGTTTGTATTGTCTGGGAATTCAGAGCCATATATGCTGTTAAGTGGTGGTATGTGCAGAAAAGTGAGAGATTTCTTCTCTTGCTCATGCTTTGGTCAGCACACAGCCTTTAAGATTTATTGTCCTTGGCCTAGTGGGAATATGGTACAAGTCTGTCTAGTGGACGTTACACAGTCAGATAGTCATTCCATAATGTAGCAGTGATCTGGGAACAAAACGTCAGCCAGTTTCTTATACTCATCACCTTCCTTACATTTGTAACTCTCTGCTCTAGTTTTCCATTTCAATTTTAATCTTTTATTCTGAGGTCCACTTCAACATGGAAGAGTTAACTGAATTTACATAATCACATCTCACCACATTTACATTTCAAATTACTGATAACTAGTGAGTAATAGAGGTAGACTGTCTTTTCCTAAAAAAAAGTGAAAGGACCATGGTTCCTGAAAAGTATAATAAACTTCACAGGAAGAAAGAAAAAAAAAATCCTCTAATCTCTGTCTGGAGTTCTTTAAAGATAAACTTAATACAGTTTCCTTACAACTTGTAGTATCAGTGCTGTAGGAGATGGAAATAGGTTTCCTGCTTTCAGTGACCAGAGATTTGTAGCTCATTTGAAATAATTGTATAATGAAAATAAGGAAGGAAGTTGCTTGCAATTTGTAGAGAAATAAAACTGGGACAAATTTTTAACAACACAGGAAACCTTCAGAGGTTTTTTCTCACCTTCTGTGAAAATGGGGCATGAACGTGTGTGCTCTGTGGCAGAGGTAGGAGAGGCAGAAATCACATTGTGGTTCCCATGACCAGCACACCTCAGGGTTGCAAACATAAGACTTGAGCTGAGAGTAAAAAGGCAGTTTGAATTTTAGCCAGTCCTCTGGCTCAGAAGGCTAAACCAGAGATGGTGGAATGCAAAATCAATTTGTTTTTCAGGAAATATCCAGTCTCCATAAATTGATTCATGGGATGAAGCTGCCAGCAGCCAGTACACATATTCATGCAAGAAGTCAGAAACATGCTGAGAATGTGTGAAACAAGGAAGTTTCAGCAACTGCAAGGAAATTTCTCCTGAGCTAGAAAAGTCTTACAAATTTGTTTCATAAAAAAAAAAAAATTGCTGAGAGACACTGAATAAGGACTTTAATTTACTGAACAAAGGCACACAGAGGCACTTATCTGGCAACATCTGATCCAATTCTGAAGGAAGGGAATGCAATGTTTTCATAGCTGAGATGTGTGTACTGTTTCACTTTGTGGTCAATGCAGCTGAAGTTAGACAGAATGGGCCATCATTCAGAATAAATGCCTTTAGCTGTAGAAGAAGGTTTCTGGACAGTGCAGATGCCATTTACATCCAAAATTTCACTCCCTTCACATGTCTGATGCCTTTGAAGTTTGAAAATCTTGGTCCTTGTAAATTAGAAAAAAATACAGTTGACAAATAGAAATCTCATTAAACTAGTCTGGTCAATATAGTATATGAACTTTAACAAGTAAAGAAAAAAATCCACCTGGAAAAAAAAATCAGCAATGAAACAGTAAAAATAGAGGAAAGAAAGTACTTTTGACTAATCCTGTAATTCCATGTGCCATATCGCCTTCCATTTTATTTAAAAAATATTATTTAAACACACACATTATCTTTTACATCATCAGTATAAATCATTGTTACATTACTTATTTATCATTTTCTCTAGAAGACAGGAAATGTTAGCTGTTTACCTCCACATTACATTCCACAATAAATCTCATAATAAGTAACTTTGAATTTTAAGCCTGTGTTACTTTTAAGAGTCTCATGTACATTTCTCACTGAGAAAAAATGAATACATTTATTGCTTTGAAACAAATGTCTTTGAGGTATATTTCACTAGAATTAGAAGAATGTGTCAAAATTTGTAAAGTGTCACATATTCAAACTTTTATATAACCAAATATCTTACTAATACCAGTCTTTTAAAAAACTCATTTTATGGAAAATTTGAAGGCAAAATTGTTTTTAAAAGCAAGTTAGAGATGGAAAGGATATAATTTTTATACAATATAAAGTGGGTGGACTTTTTTTATTATTATTATCATCATAAAATCCTTCTTTTGAAGCACCAACTCCTCAAGAAAGTAGGAGAGATGAAGAAATGTGAATAGGTAGAAAACTAGGCTCTTAGTCAAATAGCTGAGGCACAAGAAGTCCTTGAAATTTGAACAGTAGTCTGTTCTCCCCGTATTAGCAACAAATATGTCTAAAAGAATTACTACTGGCTGTGGGGGTTTTTTCCCCTCAAGGCTGAGAATTTTAATTTGAAAATTTATCACACTGATAATAATAAAATTTGTTGGTTGTTTATAGCAGAGAGTTCTAAGTTAAGTGCCGTTAGTATAATCCCATTCAGAAAGAGAAAATTCTGGAGGGAATCCTGACACTTTTGGAAGCTTTCTGTGGGTCTTGCAGCACTGTGGTTTGATTGCAGTGCTGGTGCAACATGAACCACAGGCTGGTTGAGATGCACCACAAAAAGCAACCATTTTTTCCCAGACATTTAGAAGCCACACTCTGTTTCAAGCCCCTCTTCCTTTCTGAACCATCATCAGCTTACTGCCTTGATTCTAAACAGGCATCCACCAGCTTGCACATTCACACACACAGTCGCAGATGGTTCAGAGACCAATTTGTAATCTACCGTAAGAAAGCTGAGCTGATTTAATAATGACCACTATGAAATATCAGTACAACCCACACTGAGTGGATTAGGGAATGACCAACTGGCAGCCCTCAAAAGCATCTGTCAGTTAGGAAACTGTCTCAGATCAAGGATTTTTTCTAGTGGGTATACACAGACTTTTTGATACAACTTTTCTCAATTAAAAAAAAAAATCACTCCTCAGAATATTTGTGAATGTCTCAAAACTGAAACCTGCACCTGAAGATCAAGGTAGAACTAAAGTGTTAAGTGCCAAATTATGATAGAAAACCCTAATCTTGCTAGAGCTAAAGAAAATCTGACCTTGAAGATCTCCAAGTGACATTTTAGTTTTAAAGTTTCCAAGGTATGCAAGGTCTGTTTTTTTCCTAATTGTCCCCTTTCTAACTAACCTGGTATCTAGTTTCTACTTCAGACTAGTTGAGGTCTAGAAATCAGCATGGCTGACAGTGGTTGAAAAAGGACGCTCACAAAAATGTAGTTACTGCTACCTACCTTATGCAAAACTGATTAAAACCTGTTTAATGCTATATGCCAAAGTTGATCAACACCAAATTTAAAAAAAAAAAAACAAAACAAAAAAGTTAATGATTTGGTATGATAAATAGCTGAGAAATTTGTCTGGTGGAAGTCTATCTCAATAATTACTTGTAGTGTGACTAGTTTAGAGATTTACTTTATATAAGATGACATTTCAGCATGACATGCTGTTTTTTATTGTTGATAGCTATACAATTCTGTTTCACTTGTTATACTAATTGGAATCAAGCAAATATGACTTCTTGTGCTATTTGCATTTTTTGTTTACTTCCAAAAATCTCTCATGCTTACTCAACTCATAAAAGGTTGCAAAATAATACCATCTAATTCCATTGTGGTGAGGCCTCGGATTTATATATTTTGTTTTCAGAGAAAATTTTCTTTAGTGATGTCCTGTATACAGGACTGTTGGCATTACATGCAAACTCTGGGTACATTTTGCTGTCTAATATACCAGTGACTTTTAGAAATGGATGTTTCATTTCATATAATTACTCTACACCTTTTTTCTTACAATTATAATGAAGTTTTATCTGAAGTATCTGAATGTTACCCATTAGAGAACACATTCTTCGTAACAGTATTTTTTTTTTCAATAAGCCTTTATCGTCTTAATTTCTATTTTTATGTCCAGTATCTCTTTTAAACAAGGAAACGTTAACCAGATATTGTTATGTCTTTGTGACTTTCATAGGGAAGAGCAGATGTAAAATAATTAATTTTTATGTTTATTGCAAAAAACTTGTGAGGTTCTTCACCCAAGATGCAGCAGAGTCTTCAAAAGTTTTATTTACTGCCTATCGTTAACTTAAGGATAATAGGCACTTATTATTTTAAGCCCTCTGTTTATTATATAAAGCTGCATTTCCACAGATGGTGGACCAGAAGCAATAGCTTGCTGCTGACAAAAGGAAGCGGTTTCACTCCCTCCTTCCTCCTCCCTATTTCTCCTTTTCCCTCCTTCCTCCTTCCCTGCCTTCCCCCTCCTCATTGCCCTACTCCTGAAAGCCTGCATGTCCTGCTTTCTCCCTGCCGTGCCTCTAGAGCACTTTGAAATCCTTTCCTGTCTTGATTTACTCCATTAACCTGGCAGAAAATCACCTGGGTTTTGCACAGTGTTTTATGTCCTCTGTTTTAATGTGTTACATGGACACACAAATTCAGTAAGTTGTTAGACCTGGTACAAAATAAAGTGTGAGAAGGGGTGTAGGCAAAGGGAGCAAGACTTCTTCTTTCTGGCAAGAGTGTGATGGACACCAGCTCAAAAGATTTTCCAGCATGTAAACACTGGGCTTGGAACTGCTGCCCCAGCAGGGAATGGGCTTCTTGTAGGTCCTGTGTCATGAAAGCTCAGCAGAAGTCTTGTAAGGTGCAAAAGATAGCACAAAGTACTTAATCTGCCTCCTTCATTCCGTTTCATTAAATCACAGCCTAACATCCAATTTATAACTCTGTAAATGTAGTTGTAATTTAATCAGATAAGAGTGAACTATATGGGCAAGGTCATTGAAATACATGGTCTAGATTATCTCTTTCAGTACTCCTGTTATCTCTTCAGTATCTGGTACATATCTCATAGACATATTGAAGAGAAACAGGAATAACGCACAAACGCCTAATGACCATGAAGTAGTATGGTGCTGTAATAGTATGATTGTAATGATGTAAGGATATTTGTTACGTGGGACTGTAAGAAGAGAAAAATGTTACTTAGATCAACTGCTATTGCTGAAATAATACAATCCCTTTTAAAGGGGTCACCCAGAATACCTTGAAAGGGGAACAGCAGGTCACCACCTGCAATATTTGTGTTCAGAATAAACCCATCTATTTTCCCTGTGTCGCAAAGGCAAGTCAGATATATTTTGTAATTCACTGTGTTAAAAACAGCACAGACAGCAATACTTTGAGGAGGTTCTTACTGTGTCCAGGATCTTGTAAGTAGGTCACAGTTTAATACCACTAATGTAATCTCTGTTCTGTGCCTGAGGCTGGACTCTGAATGTTGATTTAATGTCTTGTTCAAACTTGACTCTTACTACTTACTAGTGGGGAACTGGAAGCCTGAGATGGGACTGGAGCTGAAAGGCTTTTGGCATCTTGTACTAGTTTCTTCAGGATTCAGTGAAGAAACCTACTTTCTAACCAGATTTCTCCCAATTTGAAATGACAAAGTTTGTCATTTATTACCAGAAAGAACATGGATTAGTTTCAAAAGTTTTGACAAATATTCTTCAAGAATTCTTATCTTGGAGTAAATTGGAGACAAGGAGAGCAATAAAATAGGTGTTTATTTCGCACCTGGTTCGACATGTGAAGAGATGCTTGCATAGTTCACCTACACTCATGACCAATCAGTGATTAGTTTTGGTGGCCCATCAGTGTTATTTATGCAAAAGAGCTCAGCTGCATATGATTTTGCCATTCTTGCTGGCAAAGAGTAGAAAACAATCTAATCCTGTAAATCGCATTTGTCATTTATAGTGGAGGGATTTTTCTAACCATGCATCAGAACCTGCAATTTTTCTCCAAATCCTAGTTCTCTTTTGGCCTTGGTTTTGGAAATAGGTTGTCTGTAGCCTTTAATGATAGTGAACTACAGGTGAGTCAATGTTTATTTCTAACCCACAAGTGTTTCAGTGATGCATTTGTATGCATAGTATCTCACCTTCTATGACAGACAAGCTACGGATAGAGATGAGAGGCTCTCAGCTTCAGAGCAGGGATTCCCACAGCTCTGAAATATTGTCTGTAATGCTATCAATATTAAGGCCTGTACGTTAATCACATAGGCTGTGAATATGGCTCTCCAGGCTATGCTCCAGAAAAGGACAGCCAAGTGGCAATCTAGGAATAGTGCATATTTGTCAGACTGAAATATTTTTGCCAAGCATTTTTTTGTTTGTTTCACAACAGCATCTAAGAAAACAGAGTTTGGATCCAGAGAACATCTAAACACAGATGATGATGTGTGCAGTGTCTATACTCCAGCTACAACGAAGACATACTCAGTGGTGAAAAAAACCCCAGAATTTACTTCAGGGTGAACCGAGCTTTTCTCTTGACTGCCTTCCCTAGATTGCCATCAGTCACCAAGATGCTTGTGTAGACACTTACAGGTAAATAGCTAACTCAGGTCATAGAATCATAGAATCATAGAAGCATAGGGTTGGAAGGGACCTTAGTAGATCATCTAGTCCAACCCCCCTGCCAGAGCAGGGCCACCTTA
>VXBO01007649.1:6005-31585 GCA_013400135.1 Rhinoptilus africanus | reverse complement strand
GCCAGCTCCTTCAGCACCCTCGGGTGTATCCCATCAGGGCCCATGGACTTCTGAATGTCTAACTGACCTAACTGTTCCCTCACTTGGTCCTCCTCCACCCAGGGGAAGTCTTCCTCTTTCCCTGTTACTTTCCCCAAGGCCTGGGGCTCTTGAGGGCTGGGCTGAGCAGTAAAGACCGAGGCAAAGAAGGCATTCAATAACTCCGCCTTCTCCGCATCCTCCGTCACCATGGCTCCTGTGTCGGTCAACAGTGGGCCCACAGGTGTTTCAATCCTACCCTTCCCTACATAACCTCATGAAACAGAGAAGAAACAACTATAAGGAAATGTTCAAGGTACAAAACTACTGCAAGCCAGTTTGATATCTCTGAGTCACGCTGCTATCAACAACAATAAAACTGCAGACCTCATCGTTGCCCAGTCAGCACGCCTTGTCTGGTACCCTAACTTGGAAGGATTGACTTTGAGCTGAGGAAGCAGTTTAATTTTCCTTCCTATACTCTGTTAAGACTGCCAAACCCAGCCTAACTGTGAAGATGCCTTTACGTTTCAGGAAATTTTCAACAAAAAGGATCAGGATTTATTATGCTTGTTTGGTCATTGTTATCTTAAAAGACTGAAGAAACAGTGAACCACATCCAGCCCTGGCGTGAGTAAGTACAGCGCCCACAAAAATAACTACTGGCCTTCTCCCTGCAATTCAGTATGCATCCATTCAGCAGTAGGCTTTGTCTTGAAGACAGTTTGGAGCTCATGGGCTAGTGTTACAGGCTAAACCAATTTTGAGTAGTTGGGGTTTTTTTCAAATCAGTGTCTGTGAGACAATATGAAGTAATTTACTGAAGTCTCAGGGTTGTACATATACTCTAGATATACACCAGCCACTAATCCTACAACCTTATTAAATGTCATAATAGAAAAGAAAAAAACAACAAAACCACAGGGTTTTTTTTTAGAAAGCTTTTTTTTTTTTCTCAGTCAAATACTCCTCCTTACAATTCAGTGGCCAGATTTTACATTTTATTTTTAGTACTTTTTCATTATTTGAACCTGAATAGAATGAAGACCTATAAAAGGTAATAACCAGAAGCATTCTTTCTTGTCTCTGTAAAGAGGAATAACTTTTCTGCCTTTGTGTGTATGCATGAATTTATATTTTTCTGTGAATTTCCAAAAAGGAGCTCCATTGTTCAGTAATATCTCTCCTCATTCTACAAAACCTGGATATTAACGTTCCTGGGAATATTAGACTAACTAGAATTACATCAAAATAATGTAAAAAAGGAAATGTTTATTCTCTGACTTCACAGTGTTTATATGATACATCCATTTTCTTTTCAGAAACTACAGCTTTTTAGTGAATCCATTTTTCTGCTTGAATTTGAACCTAAAACTATAATTTCCCCTCACCCCAAAAGAATTCCCAGTAATCACTGTTGCCAGTCTCAGAGTTGGCTTTTGCAGTTTTATCCTTGATTTCCCTGAAAGAGGACTACCACCCTTAGATGTGTATATAAGTACATTTGTTTAAATATATCACTTCTTAAATTAAGTTACAAGCAAGTGTTAGAAACAAGACTAGAATTTTCTTGTATCTCTCTTCATTATTGAACTGTCTCCTTTCTGACTTGCCTTTTTCTATATTTAAAAATTTTTATGTATGTCGCTAAAGGACCATCTCTGCCTCTCAAACACATGAGTTCATTGTTGCCGTTAGGCATGTATTGTCTGGCAACACTTGTAGTTCCACACATTGGGTTAACATCCCCACTACCCTGGAGACCAGCAAAACTACTGCAGATCTAATCCTTGATTATCCTTCAGTCAAAGATTGAGACTGCACTCATCAATCAAACTGCTGACTTACAGAATAATTCCTTGGGTAGGTATAGTATTAGTAGCCATTACACTTGTGCTCTTAAACCAATGACTTTGGCAGATAAGCTGTTTGAAGGTACATCGTGAAGGTGAAAGGATAGCAAAAAAAGTCTTATCTATGGTAACAAAAACTTTCTGGGAAGAAAGGATTTTCTGTAGATTAAATGAAAGCTGAGTTTCCTTGGGAGAATATAAAGAAGGAATGTCAAGTCTGTATGTGTAGGTTAGCATGTCAGAATCATTTATTAGATTAAATGTTTCTTTATTGTGTTTTTTTGAGTGTGGTCTATTGTTTGTTTCCCGTGTCCTTTAAATACAACAATGTTAAATTTATGTTTTGGACAAATAACATTTTATTAATTAAAAAAAAAAAAGCAAATAGTTAAATTCTCTCCAGTTTTAATTTCCACCTATCTGTCCAGGCATGGCTCAGGAGTCAGTTCAGGAATGAAACCAGATAGTTTCAGAAATTATAATGGTGTATAGGCTGAACTTCATCTTCCTGGTCTTTCAAACAGAACCCATACTGGTGTCTGAAAGGTGGAGGTTCAGAGGATGGATCAAGAGCAATGGTCTGGAGTTAGCTCATAGTAAATGCTGAGAGTAGGGGAGGACAGATGAAATTTCATTCTTTTTATTTTTCTCCAGTAACTACGTGGTTGAAGGATCAATTAACTGTGCCTAGAAGCATTTTGTCAAGTACCTGGAAAAAGAAGCACTCACTTTTACATATCTAGTTTGATCATATGAGTTGCATGTCTTGCACGTATACTCACAACAGTAATATAGTAACATTTATTACGCCCATATAAATGCATAAATACAAATATACAGTCATAGGTTAACTAAAAGTTCTTAAATAAAGCTGAAATCTCCTAGAAAGTATGAAAACAATTAGTACATACACCATAATAATAACCTTGGGATACAAAAGGTTGGGCTTTCAACCATGTACTTCCTTCAGATTATCCACTGAAGGATTCTGTTTATATTTTTTTTTTATGTTTTAGAAAATATAAGCCATAAAAATCAGACTTTTACTGGTGTGAAAGCCCACAGTTGCATATGGTGGCCATTAACAGTGCCCCTCTTTGTTGTCTCAGATGTCAATCATCCCTTGGTGGAAGATAGATTGCGTCCCAGTAGCTAATTTATTTCACACATATACTTACCACAACAAGGATCAATGTATTTCATGACTAAGTAATGATGAAATGCAGTTCCTGAAATCTGAAAATCAGAAATGCACATTTCATTAATTTTTTAATAAGATGGTGTTTGGTAGTGGTTGTGCTACAAGACATTGCAGACATACATAATGAATGTTGAATTTTAGATGAGAAAATACATAAAAAGAATCTATATAATTTAAACTCTATTGATAACTGAGTAATGTTAAGAACAATTCCATGAACAGCAATCATCTGGCATTTATCTATTAGTCTGCCCATGTGTCTGTGTGACACTGAGATTGCCTTTGATTTCACTGCGCAAAACATTTCTCATTCATGAGGGAATACCATCTTATTAAAAATTAATTTAGAAGTATATTTAAAATTTAAAGATGTTTATGAATTAGGGCTGTAATGATGCAAAACTTAGACAAAAGTTTTACTAAGATATAAAATACATTTGAACTTGAAGATCTTCACTTCCACCTGTTCAGCTGTAAATATTTCTAGTGACACTATCAGCAGACTAGCAGATCTCTGGAACTGAACAAATTAATGCTTTGCTGTTGCTCCTGCTGTGTTTGTCATGAACCATCTGTGCATCAAAGAATGACTTTTTGTCACTTTCTCTTCAACACTTCAGGATTAGCTGGTATTCTAAAAGTGATTTCTTTGGTATTAGTATAAATAGATAATGAAGAAACCCCATACCCGAATTCCTTCTCCCAGTGGGCTTTTATCTTTTCTCCACCAGAAACCAGATTGCTGAATGTAAGCCGTAACAATGTCAAATCAACCTGAAAAACTTCCAGTTCTTTGTCATTCTGTGAACAGATGATTTTCAAGTTCACTTTGATTTGGTAAGAGTGGGGCACAACAACAGAAGGGGTTGATTGTGCCAAGTTATTTCATTTACGATTAGCCTGAAAACAGCTGCCAAGTTTTGGTTTTTGTATTTATATTACCTGACATATTACATAATGTGACTAACATAGAGTGCCATGCAGAATGAAAAAGATACAGATTATTTTACTAGCCAAAACCAATGCCAAAATTTTAAAACATAATTGAGATATATAAATTTAACTGAGATGTATATATAACACAATAACTTCAGGAATCTCTGTGTCATATGTGAATTTTAGGTTTGCTTAAACGAGCAGCATAACACAAAAGGGTGAGTAGAAAAAGCTGATATCCTCATGACGATTACACAAATCAAATGGTTTCTTGCAAGGAAAAAAACATAGAGTTAATGCCATTTCAAACTGGAGATCTGGGGCTAGATTTTTTCGTTCTCTGGAACTAGATGATCTTTAAGGTCCCTTCCAACCCCAACAATTCAATGATTCTATGATTAAAATGCCTTCTGTGGGTCTACATATGGCCCCTTAACAATACGTGTTCAAAAGCATTCAAGCAAGACATTTATATGAAATCAGCATGATAATCATGTAAATGCAGATGCTGTGAGATTTTTGTTGCTTTACATGGCAGGCCAGGATACAGCAAGAACTGGGGGTTCTTTATGTAATTCTGATTCCTACCCCTTCCAAAATTTGTCAGTTTGAAGAAGATTAGGGGAGGGTGGCAAAGTGAGAACAAAACCATTAGAACAGTCTTATACTGGAATACTCAATTTAGAACTATCTGAAAGAGCAAATATCTCAAAATCATTGGAAACGAGTAAAATTCCAATTTCAGCTTCTTATAAGAATATTCGGAGACACATAGTGTCTTGCCACTACGCAACATATTCTAGTGATAAGAGCCGAATCTTCTCAGGCTTGATCAATCTTTTTTTCCCTAAAAAAGTATAACTGTTTCTAATGAAGGGTGGAACCTACACAACTGTGGCACATACTGGCTTAATTTAACTGCAGCATATTATAAAATGCTCTTCTGAATATTTCCAAATGAGAAATATCACAAACTGCATTTTTTTCTTCCCAATGTCTTTCTACAACTCTCTCTTTTTCTTTTTTTTCCAAGCTAAAGAGAGTCTATCCTGACTATCTCAGGTGACACCTTGCCAAATCCTTTCCTATTGTGTCTGAGGTGACATGACAGAACATTACATTACACAGTGAAGTAAAAGTTACCATCATTGTGACCTGATGAAACCTAAAAAGAATGTTTCCACTTTTATATTAGAGATTTTTTTTTTACTTTTAGCTTTCTTCTAGATAAAAGTAGAATACTTTGATGCAGCACTTTCATTTGTTGCTATCCAGAGAATAGTAGATTGACAAAGTACTCTCTAGAATTTTTCCATAACACCAACAGACAAAGATATAAAAATATACTTGGTGGGCGTTCTGGTGTACAAGATTTCTATAACAGGATTTAAATGCATTATAAAGTAGAAGCATTTGTGCTTCAATTTTTGCATACATTGATTGTAACTAGGAAATGAAGCAATTTTGTTTTTAAACATAAAGCTAAAAATGTGCATTTTAGTCTAATGTAGAACTTTTTCAAAACCAACCCAAATCAGTTGAAGGCTGAGCCCTTCAAACATTATCCACCTCAGTGAGCCTACAGGCTTTAATGGGTTTTTTTGGATAAGGTGAGCATTTCAAGGTCAACAGAAGTCAAAGGACCAGGCCTCAGATATTTGCAATGGAGCTGAGGTACACAAAGAGTAGCAAAGCTATAGAATAATTTTGTCTTTCTAATACATGTGATTATAAAACCTTTTAATATTATCTGAAAAATTCATCTTTGCTTATCAGTTGAACCCGAAAATATATTTACAACCTTTTTTCCTGACCTCATTCACACTGATTTCACACCAACATAATTTCATATACTTTAGTTGTATTACTTTGTTTTTCTCATTGTAAAAAGTAAGACATAAACCCTTATTATCTCTCAAAATAAATTGCTCATTATTTTAACAGCTTCCTGCAGTCAGAGCTTCTCAGAATGTATCACATTTTTATTTCTTAAGTTAGAAATGTAAAGCAGTTGGGGGGATAGCTGATTTAATGTCCAGATTTGCTTAGAGGAAGTAAAGATGATTTTATGTTTCTCTGTTCCCTGTTGATACGTGGTCTTTTAGCCTGTTCAGCTACATTTTGAAGGACTTTCCAGGCACTGCTACTGAGAAGAGAAACACAAATGAGGGCCAAGACTTGAACAATGTAATAGAAGTTTTAATAAAACCCGACAAGTTCCTTTGTTGAACCAGAGCTGTTGTGCTGCTGAGAGCTCCTCTGGGGAAGCCGGACACCAGTTCTCCTTAAGACAGGTTTGGCTCTTACTACATGGGCTTGGATTTTAAAACTATGAGTGGGCAATCTAATCCTTGAAAACAGCTATGTGTGTACTTAATTTCAGCACAAGTAATCCTGCTGAGTTAATGAATGTTTGGAAAGATGATGAAAAATTTTAATGTTTTAGAAGGTTGAAGGCTGGATGATGAACCACTCAAGAAATTTTGTATTTTATTTCCTAATTACACAATTTCAGCAGTATTTTATTTCACTTCTGCAAACTGAATTATAAATAAATTTTAAAACTACAGATGAAAAGGCAGGCCAGGATATTCAGGGAAAGCTGCAAAAATTGAAAAGCTCTGTTCCTAACTACTTTTCTTGGAAACCTGAAAATAAAAAGCAAATATATATCCATATCACTTGAAAACATAGATTAAGATTTTTACATAATTTTGGCAAAACACAGGAATTCAACTCATTAAATTTGGCACTTGTGTTACACCAAAATCCTAAGAAAGGTAAGGCTACGTTTTTCAGATGTTTGATCTGTAAATAACCTACTTCCTAATGATATAGACTTTCTGGAAAAAATCTGAATGATTTTGAATTTCTTAATAAGTTTCCGTGTGATCAATTCTTCTATAAGAATGCCTTCACCCAAGCCAAATCATTTCTAGATTAAATTAGGGTGAAATTCACCCTTTCTACAATTAGAGATCTATCTTCCTCCTCCTCGTTTCAAGCTAAGCCTTTATATGGGCTCAACTAGTTTTTTAGTCTCCTATCTTCAGGGACTGAATTAGAAGCCTTGTCATCCGAAATTCCCTCTAAGCCATTAGAGAAAGATAAGCAATTCCACAGGGTAACGCAGGCATTAAGTGATTACAGAAGGAATCCAAAACAACAAAGTTCTTAATGCAGGTACCTGCAGCCAGGTAGGATTAATCCAGTTCAGACATCCTACAAAAGGATCTATTATTAAATGAAGCTGGAATACATCCATAAATTTCAACTACCACCAAAACTTCATGTAAAAGTCTTTCCGAAATAAATGAACTTTTAACAGAATAAATAATGAATAACGGCTTCAGGACTTAGTTCTATGTAGTAGCAACTATTTGAAGCAAGAGAAAAAAGTGACAGAAATCTGTACTTTCTCTGCTACAGCAATTCAGTGTTCGTCTGAGCAGATGCAGAGTGGATCTAAGCATTCCAGAGAATGAACACGTTGAAAATCATGTTGAAGTGAAATAGCCTACTATACCCACAGCTCTTGAAACATGTATACAGCCTTCTCTTTTTGGTTACGCATAAAGGATCTCCACCAGAAGAATTGCTACACAGTATGGCACAGAATCCAATAAGCCTGACAAAGAAACAAGATTATTGTCTTAACTGGTTTAAATGGAAGTTAAGTGCTCCTTCTGCTGAGCACTTAATACCTTAGACTTAGTCTCCCACTGATGTATTTTTGTCAGCCAAAAGTAGGATGAGGAAGTGAAGTGCATTAGTATTCAATTCCATTTTGGCCTCCTCGTTCCATCTGAGAGCAGGTTGAGTGCAATATTGCTCATACAAGTTATATCCTTATATGGCAATATGGTGTACTGATACACTGATGCTACAGTAGATATGACTGTATGTGTCTGTAAGAGGTACACCCATAAAAAAGGAAGATTAGGAAAAAATTTCACGTACTAGACTCAAAATCAACCCTACTGCCTTCCTCTCTGGCTTTCCTTGGGTTCTGCACCTCAGTCTCTCCAGAGCAGATCACTTAAAGACTTCTTGAAAAAGGTTGCAGGGATGCCACAGCATGATTTTTGAATCCCTCCAAAGTGCACAGCAATTATGACAATTTCTACCTCATATGGCAGAACGTCTCAGACTCTAAAAACAGCACTCACAAAACACCTTGGACAAAGGCTTGATTCAAAGTTACTTGAATCAGTGCAAAATTTTAGATTACAATGAGCTTTGACACCAAAAGCCAATCTTGTGTCATATTTAAGCTTCCTTTAGCTTCTGAAATGGATTTCAGTGGTATAAGCCAAAGGATAAATTGTACACTTGTGCAGACTAAGGAAGGGTACTAGAATAAAGTGGGAAACCAGCAGCTTTCCACAAGACTTGTCTATCTGCTCTACCAATTCAACATGAAGTATTTGATCCCAGCATTGCGCAGAAAGCCATTCTGAAGCCAAAATGAACCAGGCAGGTAGTCCCAGGGGCATGATTTTAAACAAAGATAGGGTTTGCCACACAAACCAAGTGAAGCAAACAAATGAACTCAAACTGACAACCCTCATGACAGTAACTTCTAAGTTTTGAGAGTTAATCATTCTGCATTTTGACAGATCACTGATGAAATCTCTCAGATTTGGCTTGTCAGTCATTTATTATGTGCCATCTAATGAATAGCGTATAAAGTAGATTTGTTAAGTATAGTGCCTGCTGACAGTTCAATTTAAAAGTGAAGGGTATAGAAAATTCACTCCAGAGCCACTAACAGTTTTTCCACAGGAAAAGCCTACTTTGTGTTAACAGTCTGCACAAGTCTGGTAGGGGTGTTCCCCATCTGTGTGACCCCGGCTGCCACAGGGATACTGGAACAGTTAGCCAGGAAGAGGTCAAGCACTCAGAGAGACAGGCAAATATTATGAGCGCGATGACATTGTCAAATTAATTTCCTTACCTAGAAAATATAATCAAAAGATGCACCCTGAGGCATATATATTTGAAGCTGCCTTTATTGCCATTTTTTATTTTACTTTATTGACAGATAAGATTGGTGAGAAGAACTATTATTCCCATTAATTTAAGACATCTTTTTGCCCAACATTATACAGTATGTAAATAATAAAATTTAGCATAAAATTTACAATATAAAATGTGTTTTTACAAAATGTTTCATACTGAATTTTGAAACAAGGTCTAACAAAAATCCTTGCTGAATGTTCAAGACCTCAAGGGAAGAGATTAAAACAGATCCAAGGAAGATTCCATTGTTATTTTTATGTGAGAATATGTATCTCCACACACATAAAAATACAGCATTGCTAAAACAGCACAATAAAATAAAGTGCAAATAGAATAACTAAGTATGAGAAAAGGATAAAACAGAGTTTGTTGGTTTTTAATGTATATTCGGAATGAATACAGTTTTTGTGAAAAACCTTACAGGTTTCATTCACGGTCTTCTAATTTTTTGACCTATGTTGGATTAAAAAATGGAAACTCAACTAGACTTTACAGCTATATCACTCAAACAGAATTTGACTGGATGGAAATGTCATATTCAGGGACAGTTGTGACTAAGATCAGATTGAGTGTTCACTGATGAACAGGCCTACACTAAGAAACTTTCATCTCTCTTCACATGGTCTTTTCCTTACCTTTTGGTCATTTACCTGCTACTTGATAGACTTATTATGGTTATAAATTCAGATTTATTGTCCTTCATCATGCCCTAAGAACGTGGCATGAGATCACATTGGTGATAGAAGACTAGAAGTAGAATAAGAGCACTGTGGAGTAAAAGGGGCAAATGAAAAATGCGGAAGGCACTTCAGCACAGCTTGAACTTTCCAGAAAGGCAACAGACCATGAGGAGACACTCATAAAGAGAAGCAGATCATCAGAAAAGCACAATGATGGCCTTTCACTTTTTTTTTTTTTTTTAAATAATATTCAGCTTTATAACTACTAGATTAAATAGTCTACAGTGGCTTCCTAAGAGGAAGAGCTGCGTGCTTTTCAGACAGTGATAGGAAGATGTGAAGAATACTAGTCTCCCGGAAAGCATGAAACTTTGAAAGGTATCTGTTTCATATGAGGAAGGTATAAAAAAGGGGAGAAACTTCCGAAGCTTGTGTGGATTTTAAACCACTGTTTCAAATGTTGTGCTGGAAGGTTTGATACATGCAAAGAGTCCTTAATTCTAATAGTGATTCTAACGATTAGAACCTGAAAAAAATTGTGATTATAAAAAGAAATTAAAAGTCTGTTAGAAGATACAATGTTAAGTAAAAGAAGCTTCAGAGACTGATGCTGTACATATAGATGTCCTCCAGAAACTTTAAATCCAAGTTTAAAGGAGGATTTCTGGCATAAGATGGAGAAAAAATATATATTAGGCTATACATTATTAATCACATTACTTAGAAAGACTGTAATTCGAGGAAAACAGTTATGCATATGATTCTATGTATGTAATTGTTATTTCTTAAAACACTTCTACTAGTGTCTGAAAATAATTAGCAGTTCCTTACCCATTCTCATCCTGCATATGAAACCACTGAGGTGACTCAGGAGTCTGCAGGCTTCCTAGTGATCTAGGATTCATTTCTGAATTGTGGTATGCTCAGCAATACTAGTTACTAAATATTAGAATTAATATTTTCAATAATGCTAAAATTTATGCATTGTACAAGTGGTAGAATTAAGAGTGGGGAAAGAGATGTTTATATAAGTTTACTGAGAGAGTTTTATATGTAGCTTTAAGATAGATTTTTCACTGTGGACACATGGATATGTTGCATGAAAAACAGATGCTGAACAGTAGGGCAATAAATACTATCATACAGAGACTCCAAAGCAGTTTCAGCTGTTTTCATACCCACAGCACATGAAAAAGTGGTCTCCCAAAAAATTACAGATACTAGTACTCCATGGCTTTGCAGCCTCTACAACCATTATCACCATGCAAACTACTGCCAAATTACACTTCTACATCAAAATTAAGGGCAGTGGTTTACATCCATTAGAAAAGATATGACTGAACCCTGGCAATTCAACATCATGAATGTTGCAATCTCTTTAGATCTATATATCTTTGTTATAGCTCAAACAGAATAAAATCTTTAGAGAAGTGAGACTGCAGTTATTTATTTGTAAAGAACTTACTATGCTTCTGAGAATTAGCATCTAGTAACTTAGATCCTGAAGCTAATTTTCTTCCTGCCCGAGCTTTACTCATATAAGGAGAAAAATAATCTTCCCTCTTACCTAAAAGAACTAAATATGGATGAATTCATAATTGAATGGTGTCAGAATGGTGTCAGAATGGTATCAAGACTGCAATAGGCATTCCAATGAAATGTGAATTACATTTAGGAGGTCACTGAGCACACAAAGACATTAATTTGACAAAGGAATTTGATCGGGAAAAAATAATCAAAGGAATCCTATAAAGAATTCCCCTGGTAAGGGAAAGAAGATGTTGACTTTGACTCTCCCTTCATCAAAGCAACCCAGCAGCACAACAGCTGCTCCACAAAAAGCCACAATGAAAGCTGGCCACAGCAAGGCTTCCTGTGAAAAACAGCCAAAAGAATGTTCAGTGACATCTGTCTCATGGTTGCATGCATCTGTATCTTCTGCAGAACTGCCACCTCTGCCTACTGTCAAATAGGAAACAGGTGAAGCCCTGTAAAAATCAGTTATTTCCTTAGAGTAAGATCTATTTGCGAAAAAAATCTAATCTAAATCTAATACAAATAAAGCAAATTCTCCAGCATTCCAACAGCAGTATCTATGTATGTCTCCTGTGCATATTAGAAGCTTATAGAGGTAAATGGCTTTATTCTTTCCAAACCTATAAGTAAATTATAAATTCTTTAAAATGAGCACTTAAGAGGGACAGGTTCTTGAGGGAAAAAAAAATTAAAATGTGTTAAAAAGAATACATGTTTTGAAATAAAGAAGGATGTATATTAACTTAACTGTGCATAGAATTATTTAAAATGTTTTGCAAATTGCAGCATTAAGCATTCATTGATACCAAATGCTGGAATGATATCTACCTGGTGATTTTTTTTCTTATTAAAAATTAAAAAGTTCTTTATAATCTTTAGTCATTTGTTTTTACAAACTATATAGAACAAATTATGCAAACCTGCACATTTACAATGTCTAATTTTAGTTTAGGAGCTTTCGCTGATATGTTATAGAATGAATGCACTGAACTTGTCGTCAGCAATGTTGGTTTGGCTGGCTGCTGGACTCAGTGACACAGGTGATCTCTTCCAGCCCTGTATTCACTGGATAAATTTCAAACATTTCAAGAAAGGAAGGCATCTGCAGAGTTTCTGATCTTGTAAAGGGTTGAAAGTACACAAAAAACCAAAAAGTAGCGTATAGTTCCCTCAAAAATGAGCAAAATTCCAATAAAAATCACCATGCGCAGAAAGATAAAAAGCAAATTGAAAGGACGTCAGCAGCCAGTCTTGTAAGTATCCAAGTGGTAATTTAAAAATCCACCAACTTCACTGCCTGAGGAGGCTGCCAAAGCACAAATTCTTTTGTTAAAACAAATATTTTAGAAGGTTTGGTAGCTAGATAGCCGTGACAGTCCAATGACTAAAACAAAAAGGAATGAGAGAAATATTATATGGCACTTAATCAAACTTACCAAGAGTAAAACACACTTCCCTACTTTCTTACTTTAAAAGGACTACAGCCCTTCCCCCCCCCCCCAGTTTATTTACAGTAAACATGTTTCCCAACCTGATTTTTGCCATTCTGAGGCCCAGACCGTCTGTGAAGGCTTTCCTTCTGCAAATGGTTGTTGTAACAGAAAGAAAGATCAGACTAAAATTGTTGGTTGATGAGGCATTTCTGAAAAGCTAACTGGATGAAGTAGTTGGCTCTATGCCATCTCTTTGGAATTAGCAGCAGATCTGAAACTCCTAGATAATCCAGACTAGTCGGACAGTTGGACTCCACTGCTCCTGAGGCACTCATACATTCTTAGACAGTTGCCTACTGTGACTTGATCACAAAATTGGGAAGTAAGATGAATGCGAGGTTTGGGATCAGGGATTTTATTTTGCTTTTGCCCCACTTTAGACAGGTAGGAACCATGGGAGCCACAGCAGGATGGGAAGAATTCCAGGGTTTGGCGCTGACAGCACTGCAGTCTCCTGTGCTGAGCCTGCAGTACCCCACAACTTAGTCTTCTGCAGACTGAAATGGTTTAGATCTGCTTAAGATTCTCAGTTCTGTACAGAGGTGGTGCCCCACATGTAGCAAAAGTTGATTACTGAACAGTGTGATAGAAACGAAAATGATCTGTGGTGTCTATCACCCTGCAATCATTAGGATATCCTGCAGTCCTTGACATTACTAATGCAGACAGGTAAAGCAAAGGAGCGTAGGACACATACATATAATCTATTACAAAATTAAGAAATGCTACTCAGAGGATTAAAACGCTTACTTCTGGCTGCTTTATGCACGTTTTTATTTCCAGTTACTAATGGCAAACAATTACTGGCACCTATGAGAAATTTGTGCAGGGCAAAATTTTCGAAAAATACTATATCCATTCCCTAGTTTCATTGTGGAAAAATTTTAATCATCGCTATCACCGCCATATGTGCTATAAACAGTAAATCCAGTTAACAGGAGCATAAAACAGGTCAGAACACTGAAAAAACGTTTTCTTTTCATAGTTACCTCTACAATCAGACCTAGCAGTAACTTCAAGTTCATCATCTAAGGCAGGCTACCGTGGAAAAAATGCCAAACTAATATTCATCATACTTCAAATCATTCAAACATATAGTAAGATACAGATAGAGTAGATTGACAGAGTAAATTATTTGTTGTTACTCTCAGCCTGTGATGTCATGGTTCTCGATAATGATGGTCACTGGGTATTTTGCAAGACTGTCCCAGCAGTTTAAAATGTATGTATGCATGGCACTGAAAGGCTCCACTCCCCTTCAGTTTGCATATTCTGCAAATCCTCTTTACTCTGCCATTCTGGTCTGTCTCTAGTCACATTATGGTCACACCAGCTCTGTCATAGAACTGGATTATTTAAGGAAAGCTATACCAGACTGTGTATGTTTTCTTTTGCTCTGGCTTGTAATGTAGATTTTTTAAATTAAATATACAAGTACCTAATTCCCCATTCAACAGCTTCAGTCATTGGTAGCCAACCCATTTGCTTGTGGATTATACCAAGACATTCAAACAAACATGGTTTTATAGTTTAAATAACTTTATGTGGATACTGCCAAGCAGATATCACGACACATTGTTTGCTTCTGCTTTTAGATCTGTCCCTGTCACCTTTCTGGTTTATACTTTTTCTTTTCAACAATGAAGTTCAGCTGCCTATTTACCACGTTGGTTATTATTCATATTTGGTTACCCAGAGTGATGAATATTGCTTTACTATCCCTCCATAAAGCTGCCTATGTGGGGTTTGTAACAAAAAGAGAAAAGGTCCAGAGACAAATGATTTAATCCCTACAGCTCTTGGAATTTGGTCAGCCTTTGCCCACAGAAAGATTAAAGGAAATGCATCTTGCTCTGAGGAACAAGTAGGAAGGGAAAGAATCTATCTCTTAGAAGTAAAACATTATCTAAACTATGGATCAGCCTCAGACAAGAGCTTGAATAGGGATTTCGAGATGCAGCTTAGTAGCAATTTGATAGATTTCTCATCATTGGCTGAACAATTTATTTTCTACCAGCCAAAACAGTGTTTGTAAACTGTACTGCCTGATGACTGATGATGCCAAGGGCAAACAATGAACAGAGAAGAAGGGAAGAGATGAAAAGAAGCTCTGCTGGCATAATGAGGAGAAACGGTCCTTCATCATCCTATCAGGGCTATTGCTCTGTGAGTTATTAATCACTGTCATCTGCCTCACAGCCTGGGATAAGCACAGAAAAATAAATTCATTAAAATAAAGCATTTGGAGTGTTGCATGTATTTTTATGTGGTAACAGGTTTGTTTTCCTGACAGATTTACAGAAATGTTGGCTTTGTTGGAGTGTATCCATGCAGATATCAACTGAGTTCATGATATACGTTAATAGCTAAACAACAATAAATGAGAAGCACACTTTATTTGATAGTGTAAATCATTTTCAATACCATTTTTAACTCAACTGTGCTTTTTCATTGCCTTTATGCCAGACTTAGAAGACAGGAGCACTCTGCTGGGTCTCGTTTCCTTCTGCATAATTTAAAACAAATGAAGATTGGCTTATGATTTGCTGTAATTTGAACCTGTCAGACCAAGTATAATAAGAAGGTTAGTGACTGCAATTGTCTGTTTTGCAATCAGGATATTATTAAAAGCAAAACTGTAAAAATGGCTATGCACCTTCAGTTTTTTATTTTAGGGAAGAATTGCTCTTTAATGGGATTCATATCACACAATGAGTTTATATATATATATAATGAATGTGATTCCTTTATCACTAATGAAAATTAACAACTCTGTCCTGTCGCTGGAAATGTTCAAGGCCGGGCTGGATGGGGCTTTGAGCAACTTAGTCTAGTGGGTGGTATCCCTGCCTATGGCAGCGGGGGTGAACTAGATGATCTTTAAGGTCCCTTCCAAACCAAACCATTCTATGATCCTATGATTTTGTCTTTATATAAGGCCACAGGTATTATGGGCCCAATCGTGTAATCTTTTAGTCTAATAAAGGCAAGAATTATATGGATTTCAGCACTATGTGATTTACAGTTTTGGACTTACATTGTTATGAAGAAAATAATTCACTAGCTGCAAATGGTTGGTGTACAAAAGAAAACTGAGTTGAAGACTTTTAACTTTAGCAATAACCATTTTATCAAACCTACCTTCATGGTAACCTTCATGGAACCTTTTCAAAGATACTCAATTGCAACTTTGTCACACATTTGATGAGAAAAACTTCCTTTAATCAAAACAGAAAGCACATCATGAAGGTTTAATGGTTTCTCCATCCACTCCTTTTAAAAAATTTCTGCTTGTGCACATATTACTGATTTTTTCTAAATCCTTCTAAAAAGTAAATACAGCAGAACTTTAAAGAATATAAAATGTGGATTAATTTTAAATGTTTTTTGCATCCTTTTTTTGCAGTAAGTTCTTTTATATGGTCTTTGTCATTTTTCCCTCCTAAGAATTCTCACAACTGAAAAAGTCACATTTTTCCATTATTGTTCTGTTAGTCTTATGTTTGTGGCACCTGCATGTTTCACATGTTGTATCTTAAAGCTGCTATATATTTTCCCCTCACTAGAAAGCTACATAAGGATATCAGTATCAACTCTTGTTTTCTCATTTGTGTCTTGCAACTCTTCCTTTAGAGAATACACAAACTTTTGCATATGTTTATTCGTTCGCCCACAAATAGACTCACCATTTGTTAGCCATTAGAAAAGCCTCAACAGTGTCCAACATACATTATGCCAACATTATCATTACATGAAGAAAAACCAAATGACTGATTTCTTCATACCTGTACTGAATGGAACCACTGAGGGCTTTCCTAAACTGAAAAGCAAATCTGGTCTGTTAAGGCAATATCAAAACACCTACCCAGTGTCATGACCAGACCACTTTTCGTATTATAGATGAAATCTTAAAGGCAGAAATCAATTCTTATAGTTTATTTCACGCATTCAGGATCCCAGTCTGTAGGTGAAAAATAGTTTCAAGGGAAATTGTCTTGACATTAAATTTTCTTTACATTACAATATGATTTAATGTATGTGTTATATTTAATACCATGGTTTAAGGTATGTATTATATTTACTATTTCTTATTACATAAATGCAGGAAAGAATTAAACACTGCTGTAAGGGCATTTAGTTTTCTCATGCAATAACCTTCCTGTGTGTATTTGATTTAATTTAAACCAGAAAACACATGAAATTCAGTGTGCAGTGTCATAAATCATTAACATTGGTTAATAAAATTCAGCATTTTCCTCTGCCATTAAACCCGCATAGTAATATTTCAATTTAAATATAAAAGTTTGACAAGTTAATTAATGCTTTCATAAGAAAATAGGTAACTAAATTGCTTATAATAGAGGAATTGAGGGAAAACTGAAACTAGGCTGTAAAATGTCTCCCACTATAACCCCAAAGCAATTGGCAAACATATTCTTATATGTTGGTTTTGAATATATTTAACAATATTACTATCTTATACCATGGACATCTCTATACAGACTTAAAAAATCTCTTCTGACCAACATTGAAATGTTAAGTAATGTAAGTGTCAAGAACACACAAGAAATACTAATCTTTCAGGCAAACTGTGCCAAATCATCCAAAGTTTTAGGAAGTTTAGATGGAAAAGATTCAATCTCTCATAAGCAATGACTTTTTTTACTGCATACTTGTCCTTTGAGTACCTACTTTTTTATTTAGTTAGTTCAATTTTATATTGCCCTAATTGTTTTAATTGAAATGGAAACAACATAGCTAATAAACTATTAGCCCTGGGCTTCATATTACCTGTGTTCCCAGAGGACTTTTAAAGTTCATGCATGGCACATGTGCTGTAAGTCTCTAAACATCATGTACCAGGGGCCACAAAGTCTGGCACAGAGCCATTTACACAGCGAAGGCTTCAGGGCCAAAGTTGCATTACAGGGTACAAGTGCTCGAGTTAAGTGCCATTTCTGAAGGGAGGGTGGAAGGCACTAAAATGTACCTACTTGCTAAACACTCTCCCCCTTCCAGTGAACCCGCATTTGAATAAATGGCAGTGATAAGCTGAAGCTTTAGTCCACGAGTACAGTTATGTCACAACTGACTAAAATCCTAACACCTCTAGCAGTAATTTGTTGAGTGCATAGTGTAGAAGGGTGCTCTATAGCCTAGCACAACAGAGAAGCATTCAAACAAAACTGAAGTAATTTCAGAAGGAAAGCTGCTTATATAACTTTGTGATGAATCTGGGTCACTACTGAGGGCAGAGCTTGAAATTCCCCTTAGTATAATGACACCTCATGAAAGTCCATAGACCAAGTCGCATGATGAGTAAAATCACTGTTTGTATGGAGTGGGCAAAAGAGGTGAATACATACGCGGTGGAAGGGGGAAGAGAGAAGAGACTTATAGATAATGTCCAACAAAGAGATATTATATACGTCATAGGATATTTTTATATAACTCCCCTTCTACAAGGCAAAGATAACCATTATTTCACCCAAGGATAAGTGTTTGAGAAGAGACCAGTAATCACAAATTGATTGTCATCGTTGCAGAGAAAGAGACAGCATTTTCATACAGTTGTATCAAAGACATTTGCTTCCTCAGGGCAAGGGAAGACCGGGAGCAAAATCAACTGGAAGGGAAAATGTAAATAGAAAATGTGTGTGAAGCTGAATACAAGCTATTTAGCTTGGGATATTGTCGTGGGTTTGGCCGGATTGGCCAACTGGAATGACAGATAGNATACCATTCCTTGGTATAATCAGGTCTTATCACTCTGGGGGTGAACAGTGTCTGAACAATGTGCTGTTAATTTCAGACATTAATCAGTTAGAAGAGGTCCAGCTAAAAAGTAAAATTCCAAATTAGAAAATTGGTTCCATTTTACCTCAAACCAGGACAGATATTTAGGTGGCTGATGTAATTGAGTTCCACTACCAAGAAGGGCTAAGTGTAGCTGAAGCTCTTTTGGTTCAGTAAGAAAGTAATGAACAGCAGCAGTTAGATATACAGAAGGCATACATTCTGAATTGAAAAGAATAAAAAGATTAAAATTAAGAGAAATTATGTATTCTGGAGCATGGAAAAATGAGAGGGTATGGAAAAAAAGGATGAATGTAAAAGTACTGAGGACAAAGACACTTCATTTGTGGCTTAGGATTCTTAGCAGGAGAGGTTAAGATGATAATAATGACAGAGGGGAAGACAAATAGTACCAAATGTCTAAAGTCCAAGTAATAGGATGATATCTGAACACTATATCAACCTTCCCTACCATCTAAGTTTTGGACTCTGAAATACTCACCTGTGGCCCACAGCCAGGAGTACTGTACCTCCTCACAGTGAGCCTGAGGGCAGCAGTGAGCTTGGGGTGAGCTTCAATGGGTGAGAAGCACCTGGGTCTGCTGTGGCGGTCGTGCTCCCACTTCCAAGGGAAGCCAGAGCCATCAGCCTCAGCAGCCATGTACCTCGTTTCTGCCCACATGGGCCATACGTGGCAAGATGGCCCTTCCCTGGAGCGCAAGAGCTGCAATCCAATGTCCAGGTAGAGGAGTTCCATCATCACCACAAGTGATAAAGCTTGGAGGGGTTTTGAGCATGGTCACCTGTAGTTTGCTCAGCTTGTGATCCTCTTTCCGTGTCTGGAAAAAAGGAACTGGTCGTGTGATGGAGAAAACATGAGGGGTTGCTTTGCAGTAGATGTTTTTTGTGTTCATTGTGTTTCTGGTGTACTTTTATAACAGGGAAAAAACCTTAGGCACCATTCTCATTTTATTAAGATGTTTACATAAGTATTGAAATAGCTCACTAAAACTCTGTATCGGAGTATAACTGCTGTGAGCCGAAAATCATACTAATGGCATGGAGGTGTCTGCTTATGGAGGTGATATTAGAGAAATATATTTGTATAACCAATACATGAGACTAGAGAGCGTATTTGGAATACCTAGAATTGGATAGATTGTTTGCTGCCTACATGAGTGGAATTTAAACTACCTAGCAATCTAGTTGGTCTTTAAGTTATTGTAAACATCAAGATAGAGCAATTCTCTTTCTCTTCAGTAAAAAGACCAACAACAACTGGCAGGCTAGGACTTGTCTGGACCTTAAGACTTTACTTTTGTATAGTATTGTTATACTTCATCAGCTGGAAAAGTATGTAAGGGGAATAAAATTAAATCTCATTATTCTACCAGGTCTGACACTCTGGATCATACAAATGTGTTTTCATAAAGAATTATCCACTTACTCCTTTATTTTCTGGAAAAAAAAAAAAATCTGTATGAAGAAAGCCATTTTCTGATTCTTCTTACCATAGATGAGTTCACCCAGAAAAATTACATTTAATTTCCTGTGTAATAGCTTCTTTCCTAATTATATTTCTGACCCTACCCAGATAGGGATTTTCATTCTTTCAAATATCAAGCATAAAAGAAATAAAGGAAAAATAAAAGCTAAACAAACAACTTGGAACCAGGATGACATCCTTACCATACAGAGGATACAGAATTAATGTAAAGTAAATACTTTTGTGCTACTGACAAAACAGTAACCTCTCCCCATGCTATTATTCATACCAGTCCCAAATTCCACCAACTAACAAGCTTTATGATCCATAACTCTCATTTTATTATGAAATCAAAGGGAAAAAACATGAAATGTATAGACCTAATAGGAATCAGAAAGAACACATTCATGAGTGCAAGGAGCACATTTGGAAGAAATACTTCAAGATATCTGACTTTAGAGGACCCACAGCACATTCTTTCCAACATTTTATTCCAGCTTCCATCATCTTTAAGTGCCTTTTGTGAACATTTCTAATCTCACAGGAGGGTAATAATCAAATAACACCAGAAGAACACCTTTGTTCCAAACATTTTCACTAGTTTTCCTCAATTAAAAACAAGAATACTAAAATGATAGAAATGTCCTTTCTCCCAGTGTTTTACTTATTTTAAAGGATTTATTGCTGGGTTATGTCCGTGTAAAAAGTGACATAAAAACGGTATATGGAGGGTGGATTTCTAGTTCCATCAGACAGAAAACACTAAGACTCAGACCAGCACCTGGTATTTGGGGGGTTTTATCATATTTCATGGATATTTAGGTATAGGACTGAAATTAATGGCACTTACAGCATTATGAATCAATATTAATTAATGTGAAAATTAAATACCTATCAACTAACATTAGACCAATATTATGATACAAATTGGAAGGTAAATTTTTATGCAACAGGGTAAGAAAAAGAATTATTTTTTAAAAGGACTTTAAATATATTTTAAAATAAATTAATACAATTTTAAATCCCATCGAACTGCAGAGATTATTTTAAATTAATCTTTTAAAATCCACTTTTTAAAATCCTTCCAAATGTAATCCTTGGTTAAGATAAAAACCCAATTCCATTTTATTTTTTTACTTGTTTATTTTTCTGGTAAAACAGGCTATTCTACTTTAGATCACACGAGCTGCTATTAGAGTCAATGAATCATGATATTTCTTATGCATAGGGGCTTAGTCAGTCCCCATCATCTGTGGTTTATCCAAGGGGATTAACCATTTATAATCAAATCCAGGTGGATTAGTCATGCCCTGGATAGGAAGACCCAGAGCTTGCTCAGTGCAGAGCCAGTTCAGATCGTCTGGGTTTCTTAGGGCAGGTGTGGTGTAAGAAACATACTCCCAGCCCACCTCACATAGGGAAAAAGGTTAATCACTTTTGCATTGTGCAGAACCTTATGAGATCAAACCCAAAGACATATTCACTGCAAATTTGTTCTCTCACGCTCCATGAAATGAAAGTATCAAAAAACACAATGCAGGGACACAAGTGGTGGTATGCAGGTGGCTTTGGTGCTGTTGGATTTATTAGTTCCCACTCAGATGTTTCTGCACTGTACTTCCCTGGGCTCTTGGCCCAGAGCAGCTGCGCATAAAGGACAGAAGCCAACTCAGTTCTCACACATAGAAACAAACCTGAGAAACTCCCCAGAATCTGAAGCACTGGGCACAAGAAAGATCTTCTAAGCAGATGCATGTGACCAGACCCTGCTTGCACCGAGGGAGCTGGCAGAGAGCTGAAGCAGAATGAAACCAGGCTGCCTTTGGGCAGTGCCACATTCATCTTTGCATTTCAAGGGCTTCCATTACGCCATTTCCCTGTTCATTGGATACATCAGTCTCTGATTAATGAAATACTGACTATATTTGATGTGGCTCACACAGCTTAGAAATTCAGTGTTAGCTTTTGTAGCTCTTATTAAGTGACACAGTCAAATTCATGGTCAGGTATAATCTAATGCTACAGGAGTAGAGCACTAGAGGCCGTACAGAGCCCTGCAGTGCCGAGTTAGGCCTCTGCAGCACCGTTTTATGGCGATAGACACAGCAAGCCCTAGTTCTGTGTGTCGGAGAGAAAGCCAGAAGTCTTTCTGAGTTGTATTCCTTTCCTCGTGCCTGTAAAAGGCAAAATCTGCTGCTGTCTGTAGCTCTGCTCTCATTTTCTCCACTGGCTGTAATACAATGATTTAGAAGGGAAGAGGAAAAGGAGAAAACAGATAATAACAATCAAGAGGAAAAGCTCATTTACCTAGTTGCTTTGTGTAGAACAAGTAACTTTATTACTGGCTTACAGCAAATATTTATTCATCATCTTCCTTATGTGCAAAACATCTCTTTTGGCTGCAATATCTAGGCAACAGCTGAAGATGAAACATGAGTTCAAAGACTAACAGAAAACACAAAGTCACTTGAAATCCACACAACAAAGATATACACTGTTTGCTAACAGGCCACAAATAGACACAGGAAATATTTTTTACTTGCTTATCAAAAGTAAGTAAACTACATGGTTGCATGTAGCATGAGTAAATTGTTCTTATAATTTCAGTGTTATCGGTAGCACAATACGTAATGCAGTGCACCACATACTGAAAGAAAATGCCTAGATCATTTTATTTATGAAAGACTGAGAAAATGTTGCTTTGTTTTCATTGTTTCTTCAGAATTATTAATGATTTTTAAAGCACTAAAAAGAAAGCAAAGTCATCAGCTAATATATTTTGTAACCTGTATTGTCCAGCTCTTTGTAATGAGCAAGTTTATATAAAGTACATAGCTTTGAAGTCATTCTTGGTTATCAAAAAGCAAACACAAAAATGTAGATTTTGGAAAACAACTTACTCCCTTATGGAGTTTCACCAACAATTCTGAAATCATTTATGTTTTCAGACATAAAAGGGCACTTAGTAGCAGTAATTGCATATTTTAAAGAAGTCTAATTAAAGAGCACATCCATTATATACATTTTCTTGTTTGCAGTGAGTACACATAAATCAGCATAAGGAAAAGCAGGCAATCTATTTCCTCTCCCCACCTGCCGACTCTTCAGCCAACAGCTTTAGGAGAGGGCAGTATCACAAGGCAGAGGAAAAATAAATTATATGAATTCCTATTTCTGCACCTTTCAACTAGACTGACATTATCTCATGCGTCCCTGTAATTCTCCAAATAACACTAAGATCTGTACTAATAGGGGTGGTACTGATACAATACATGGATATGTGTGCTGATCACTGTGATCATCTAGACTGTGCCCGGTGTAACCTATTGATAATGAATGATTTGCTCTAAAGGAAACATCAAGAGTCGGTTACTGAGATCTTCACCTCTGGGAAGAAAGACACCCTTACCTCTTTTGGGAGAGAAGCCTGTTGCCTGTGCTTTAGCATTGCACATACCTGGGCACTGAGGGAAAATAGGCATGTGGCTGCTCAGAGACAGATGTACAGATGTGTTATGTATCAGTGGACCTGGTTAGCTGCAAGTCACCTCTGGCCCTGAAGCAGTGAGAAAGCATTTCTGTGACCGGTGCCCATGTTAATCAGCACTGACAAAAAGTGGAGTATATGAAAAGTGGGCATTTACTTCCAGAGTAGAGCAGGGCTGGATCCAACCACCTAGGAGTCCAGACAAAGACAGTTATTCTACCTGTTTACACCATCTAGAAAGATGCATTCACCCCTACCTACTTTGCACTCGACTACTTTCAGAGATGTTAACAAAAAGCAAGATGGAACTCTGCCTCTGATTCTTCAAGCAACCGTAATGCTAGAAAATAAAAAGCATTGTGCTTAATATAACAGCCAGGCGCATCACACAGAATAAAATAATTATTTCTGATTGTACAAAGTGGACACCAGTTCTCATCCTGTCCAAGTAATGGTGGAACAAACTCACCAGGACCACAGACAGAAAATTAATAAAGTGTCTAAGTTTTTCTCTAAATCCTCCGAGGTAAAGCTGCAAGTGAAAACAAACAGATAAAATAGTTGTGGGGGGCATGTATTGTAATAAATATAAATGCCTTCTGAGAAAAAAGAACCTGCTGTACCAAACATGGACCACTAGATTCTCCCAAGGAAGTTCATGGGGCTACTGAGTGTCAGCTGGACCCAGGGTGGCATTTGTTGCATTATCTTAGGTGCTCTGGCTTGATAAGCAGTGCAAGAAAATTAAGTATCTCAAGACGAAATCTGCAGAAAACAGCTGACTGAAAGGTAGATTCAGCTAATTAGGAATTAAATGCAGGAAAAGGCTAATTACGGATTGACTCCAACAACCTTTCTGTTTCAGCTCTTCAACTGATAATAACTTTGCTAACGTAGGGGTCAGGAAACAAAGAAATGTACTTTAAGCACATTGTTGACTTGATATTCAATGGGATATGGGATCTCTCTACCAAATCTCTCTTTTAACTTGGACAGAGCATGAATTTGAACTTGGATTTCCCATAGTCTGTGTAAGGGCTCTGAATATTAGAGTGAGAGTCATAGAACAGTTTAGGCTGGTAGTAACCCCTTAAGGTCATCTAGTCCAAGCTTCTACTTAATAGGACTAACTTCAAAGGTTGTTCATTACTTCAGCCAGTCAAGTTTTGAAAACTTCTAGTGATGGAGATTCTGCAGCCTCTCTGAGCAAGTTGTTCCAGTGCTTAACTACTCTCACTGTGAAGTATTTTTTCTTATGTCTAATCTCAATTTCCTTTGTTAAAGCATGCAAAAATTGCAACTATTGCACCTTATTCTTTCACTGTTCACCTCCAAGGTATGGAAAAAACCCATCCTTTCTATTCAGGCAAGCATGAATCTGGGCTGCTCATGTTCATGATCAGGCTAACCATGAAGCTAAAGCCAATCTTAAGGTGCCTATCCCTCTCTAACGAAATTTTTTTTATTATTTCATTTTAGATGGGAGTTTATTAATTTCAATACCAATTAACCTCTGTGTATAGATGAAGGACTTTGCTATTTTTGTAATACATTATTTGCAATATTATATGTGTTGAAGAACTAGACTACAGGTCAATGTTGGATCTTTCCCTTGTTTATCAGAAATTGTGCCTGTCACTGCATGAAAACCAAGCAGAAGAACTTAAAGCTTTCCCACTTTTGTACCTTCATCCACAGCTGTCATTTTATGTGGGAAAAAGAAATTATGAGGAATACCACCCACCACTCTAAAAACAAGTCAAGGGCAGGAAACCTTAGTGGTGATTTCAAACTATGAGTGCTCAGTACACAAATACTACACATTCTATAAAAAGTAAAACTAAACAAATAGATTTTGAAGTTATAACGAATGAAATGTCATTCTCTTTTCTTCCATTTAAAAGCAAGGTTGTTCTTGACCTTTGGAGACACTTGAAGTTCATTGTGAAGGAACATTTAGTAGCTGCAGGTTGTACAAATCTAAACAAGAAAAAAGCCACTCTAGTACAATGAGTCCAATTTTATATATGTTCCTCAAGGACTTTTGGTACCACTTCCCACATATTTATAGG
>VXBO01007638.1:94943-159539 GCA_013400135.1 Rhinoptilus africanus | reverse complement strand
CATCCTGGGCTGCATCAAAAGAATCGTGGGCAGCAGGGTGAGGGAGGTGATTCTGCCCCTCTGCTCTGCTCTGGTGAGACCCCACATGGAGTACTGCGTCCAGCTCTGGAGTCCTCAGCACAAGAAGAACATGTTGGAGTGGGTCCAGCGCAGGGCCACAAAGGTGATCTGAGGGCTGGAGCGCCTCTGCTGTGAGGACAGACTGAGAGAGTTGGGTTTGTTCAGCCTGGAGAAGAGAAGACTCCGGGGAGACCTTATAGTGGTTTGCCAGTACCTAAAGGGGGCTTAACAGGAAAGATGGGGAGGGACTCTTTATCAGGGAGTGTAATGATAGGACGCGGGGTAACGGCTTCAAACTGAAAGAGGGGAGATTTATATTGAATATCAGGAAGAAATTCTTTACTCTGAGGGTGTGAGGCACTGGCCCAGGTTGCCCAGAGAAGCTGTGGCTGCCCCATCCCTGGAAGTGTTTAAGGCCAGGCTGGAAGGGGCTTGGAGCACCCTGGTCTAGTGGGAGGTGGCCCTGCCCAGGGCAGGGGGTTGGAACTAGATGATCTTTTAAGTTCCCTTCCAACCTGAACCATTCTGTGTGTGTGATTCTCTCTTGTGTCAGGTTTGGGGGAAGTCTGGATTTGGCTAGTACAGGAAGGCATTTAAGGCGTTCTTGGAGTATTTTTCTTCCTGGTTGAGGAGTGGGAAGCAGTTCCATTTGGTATTGTTCTTGTTAGGATGTATTTTTAGTTTTTAATGTTTAGCAATAGGTTTTGCTTAGGTAAAACGTTTATTTTTAGGTTTAGAATATCAAAGAAAGGAAAAATAGCTTATGTCAGCTAAGTCTACATCAGCAATAAATGCAGCCTATAGAAGTCGATCTATGTAAGGAAGCTGGTGCTGAGGACCCTTCAAACACACACTGCCCTGTGTGTATTTGGAGGGCTCTTACATTGAATCAGTTCTCGATAGGCCCTATGAACCAAATGCCTGTGGGCTGCTGTTGTGTGCTAGATGCACTCCTTGAATGCCTCTTCTAATTTCATTTCCTCCAAAGGGAGTTGCAGCTCCAAGGCTGTGCTGAGCTGCAAACCAAACACAGTAGGGTGAGGTGAGTTGGGAGACTCACTTCAAGGGAGCTCTCTGGTCAGAACTAAAATGGGGACGGTGACACTTCCATCGTCAGCCCTGCTGAAATCCTGTACAGCAAGGCTGGACAGCTGACTTGGTGGGGCCAAGCTCCACAGCTCACATTGAGTCTTGGCTGGTGTTCTCCACCCAACCTTTGATCCCACACAGGGAAGGAGTGTCAGAGCGTGGATTGATTCTGTATCCAAAAGGTGTATTTTGCTCATCAAGTTAACTTTGGATTAATACTTGAGCTTGATGGAGTCTAACGTCTGTAGACCTTGACAAGCAGAACCATGTTGCGCAGGCTGGGTTGCCTTCTCTGGCACTCAGATTTTGCAGTGGTTTCAAACTGTTAAAAGTTGCTTTAGTGCCATTGATAGCCATAATCTTCCATAAAAGTGATTAAATTGCTTGAAAGGCCAGGAAGATACTGCTCATCTTTCTACTTTGTAACATGATGAACGCTTATCTTCCTAACAACTTGAGTGTTTCCCAAAAGTATCTGCACCATGTTTGCTCATCAAGTTTGCTAGATAATGTATTTCAGAATAGATGTCTTTAAAGTAATATATTTGGTGGGGTGGGGGGAGGAGTTACTTTTCCTGTTGAAGCATTAAAACTGGTAGAAGTTAATAGTTTGGTCGTGATCCTGGCAAAGACTTTTCTTTCTTTTTTTTAATCTTCATAGCTTCATTAGAAGTTTATTGTAGTTGCTCTTCTGGCTCTGTCTCCTGTTTCTCTTCAGTGAAAGAAGATGTATATTTTTTTTAAATCATCATGTCAGAGGTAGTTCATCTTGGTGTAGAGAGAGGAGGCCAGAATGTGTGTTGAAATACACGGAAAGAAACAGGAAGTTTGTTTTCTAGCTTGTATTTGCTTTTTAATTTAAAGCGTTACAGCTTACTTGTTGACCTTGATTAAGGCATCTGATTTTTTTACTCTTTTTCCTTATGAGGGGAAACAGTTTGACATATCACCGCAGTCGATTTGTTTTCTTTTAAAGCTCCAGTTCCTGATTCAGGTAGTTACTTCTGGATCTCAGATTACATTTTAAAAAAAGTAAGTAATTTGACCAAGGGTTTTTTAATGTCTTTGATGGAGACTTAGAGCTTTTTAGTAGCTTTCTGAATGCTACGAAAAAGTACCTTTCAGATAGTAAGTCATAAATAACTGGAGTTTCCTGAATCTCAGTGAGGTAAGTCCATCGGATCTCTAGGTGTGCTATGACAGTCTTATGGGTGATCCTCTTCTAAACACCTGCACCTGATAGAGGTTTGTACTTCTTTTTGCATCTCTGAGGTCACAGGTAAATATTGTCTCTGCTTAGTTTGTTTATTTTTACTTCTGAGGTAAAATTTGCTCTAAGGAAAGGTTACTTTCAGTGCAGTTCTGTATCAATCCACCAGATGACACTTGATGCTTAAAGATGAAAAGATGAGTGGTCTTACATGAAAAATTCTGTATTCCTTTGTTGATTTAGAAAAAGTAAAATTCAGAACATTTTATTTCCAAAATGTTTTCATGTGGTACTTGTAAAATTTTAAGTGTGTATCTCAGAAATGCTTAGATGATCAGAATATATATAGATTGTCTTTAGCCCAGGCAGAAGTTCAAATGTTGTCTAAGTCAGTCAAAGGGTCAGTCTGGGATCAATTTGGAAATACCGTAAGAACAGCTCACTTGCAATGCTCTGTGGTGTGTCTGGGTCTTGCAGCATTTGTTGTAATACCTGCCTGTAGGGGTACCTCCGTTTAGATGAGAGGTGGACCGTCCTAAACACAGCTTGGAAAGCGCTTAAGTGTCAGGAGGAATATTAAAGTTTATGTTTGGAGGGTTGGCAAAATTGAATTCAATAATTGGTACCCTTTATAAATGAGCCTGAGTTTCCCTTTGTCTTTTATCCCGTGCACACACTGAAAACACATTCTCACCTCTTCCCGTTTCACTGCCTTCACCCCTCATACCTAGGCAGTATATTGAAATAGAGAAATTCCACTTCTGATCTCACAAAAGCTAAGCTGGGATGAAATAGTTTACAGGCCATAGTATGTCCCTCCTCCCCTCCCTCTTCACTGTCCATCTGTTATCCAAATCCTTTGTTTTTCACTTTCTCTCTCTTTTTTTTTTTTTATACTGTTTATAGTCAACTCTTTTGTTACTCTTTTCTTCATTTTCGTCTCAAAGGCCCATAGAAGAATTACACTGAAAAATAAAACAGTAATTCTCAGCCAAGATGAACTTTTAGACTGTTCAAAGGAGATTTGAAATTAGGCAATGGGAGTTTATGCATCCCTAATTAGAAGCAAAACTAAACAAGCATGACAAATTTATTGATGGTAAACCTCAGCCCTGATTAAACATCTGTTGAAGCTCAATTTAATAAATTACAGCAGATTGTTTCTGCCTGAGATGCAGTTACTGGGTGTTTGCTGGACTCTGAAGGAGCCGCATCGCGATGCGTTTGTAGGAACAGTAACGGCAATCCTGGGGCTCTGTCCGCTGTGTGAGGCTTGCTGCAAGAGTTAAGAAAGTCCCTTGTTATTCTTAAAATCAAAGTAATTTGTTTCATTAAAAAAAAAAATCCAGATCTTCTCAAGGTACTGAAGGGGACAAAAGATAACACATAAAACTTAATTTTCTTTTTCATTAAAGAAGATCTGAACAGATCCTGAAGGCAGCAAAAGGCTGTAAAGTTCTTAGGGCAACAAAACATTTAGCTTAGTACAAGCTTGAGCTTACTTGAGCGGAAAATCATGGTTTTACGGGTTGGAGAAGAGTACAGCAGGACAATAGTCGTGAGGTGGTTCAGTGCAGCTCTGGTTCAGTGCTGTTGGAACTAACCCAGGGGCAGGGGTGATATGGTTGACTCCCCGCGTGCACATTTTCGCACTGTGGGAAACCCGGGTAGTTCTTGAATATGGTGTTTTGCCTTTTCTTGCTTCACTTGTGCCCTACTGTGTTTTTTTTCCCTACAGTCCAACAGGTCCAAGTTACATTTTGGTTTTTTTTGTAACTGGTACAGTCTTTTCCCACCTTTTCTGTACAGGGATCCTCTTTTCTTCGTATTAATTTAGCAACATGGAAAGATATTTCCTCGAGAAAATGGGTTTCTTGAGCCAAGAATGCATTTCCAAATGTTTGTCTAAAGCATGTCATTAGTATAGACAAAACAAATGATAACCATCCCAAATCCAAACCTCTTGGCAGCAAACTAGAACAAAGAACTCTTTTGACTGTCTTGTGCCAGATACTTAAACCCATGCAAGAGACTGCGCTTAAAAGAATAACATTCAAAATAGAAGCCCTGGGTGCCGTAAAAATGGGCAAGTTAGTGCAAGACAAGAGGGCCTGCTAACTTTATTCCTTCAGCCAGGATGTGGTTTCATGGCTATTTGAAAAATAAGAGAACAAAAGTAAATCCTTCTCCTGCATTTTTTCTGGGTCCAAAGTGTCTCAGGCTAAACTCTGGTCATGGAGCAGAGCTCCTGTGAATAGCCCTGCTTGGTGCCCCAAAAAGATGCTGCAAAATAGCAGCTGGCAAAAATCAAAGAATTTGGTCTGTTCATTTGTATTTCTTTGTCTGGTTCCCTTAAGCAAAAAGCTGGGAGGTGATTGAATTTTTGTAATTGATGCATTATTCCATGTCAATAGAAATGTTACTTCATAAAGTGCTTTGGGATTTTTTAAAAATTTTTTTAAGAAGTCTTTTGTGTAATAAGATTATCATTAAGCCTGATTAATTATGATTGAACACATTCCAGAATCCAAGATTAAGGCTCTAGAAACTACAGGTTTGAGTTGATTGTAATTTTACGGATCTTTGTACAGGCACCGATTTTTTGATTGATGCAATATAGAAATTAATAGGAATGGCCAGGTTTTTTTTTTTTTTAATTTGTATCATTACAGTTTTAACTTTTCCCTTGATGTAGGAAGATGCACTGATCTGCCAAGCCAGGCAAGTGTGGTGCTGCCTGCTGCTGGCAAGGAAATTGGGTCATTTGTACCTCTTAAGCCTGGTAGACAAATGAGCAATTGAGTGAATTGTAACCTTTCTCTTTACAGCAAAGGATAAAATGAAGGGGAAAATTAAAGAAAGACCTTTGCTTTGTTTTACATGAAAGCATACACATGTACAAATAATTGCAAAAGCTGCAGAATAAAGCTTTGAATGCAAAAGCTTTTTTCATAAATCAGAAGTAGAGTAATGGGCCGTACTACAATTGGTAACATAATCATGGTCTCTTTGCTACTCTGCAAATTTATGCAGAGAAATTTGTCTAACACCATTTTTGTTGTTTCTGAATCAATTTGAAAACAGAGCGAGAGAAAGCAGAAGACCTCTGGTCCCAGCTGGGTGTTGAAGTAGAGGAAAGCAATGTAATGTTCTGCCTGCCCCAGTGGGAGATGCTTGTGCCAAGCCTGAAACCAGCGCAGAGGAGAAGACTCTCCTGTTGCGGGGTTCTGTCACCTTTACTCGTGAAAAATAGCTGTTTATTCAATGAAATTAATTAAATTAAACCTTTCAGTTTCTTTGGCTAAGGCTGCTGTATTTTGGCATCTGGGTGAGAATTGATCCCTTTTTAGAGCATCCTAGGTTTACATGGAGATCCTTATAAAAATACAGTTTCTGTTTAAATTAATATTACTTTAATATAAATTGACACATGAGCCTAGCTGCCTCTTTCCATGTGCCAGTGGATACCTTTTTAATAGAGTTGTGAAAGCAAATCCAGGGCACTTTTACTTGTGGAGGACAGGGCCTTTCCAGTGTTAAACCTTGTAGTGGCAGCTGTGGAATGACCCTACTTCTGTGTAGCATGAAGAGGAAGGATGCTCTTTGAAAGACTCAGAGGTTTGCTTGGAAGCACTAATTTAAGTCTTTTAAGGGAACAATCTCTTTGCAAATATACTTTGCAAATATTCTAGTGCAAATGAATCTCTATGTTAGAATACTGTGTTCTTTTTACTACTTCTTGCATGAAATGCTATTAAGGTACTAAGTTCTTTGCATAGTGTCTATTCTCTGCATGCTCCTTTACAAGTTTTTTTCTGCAGAATTGCGTATTCTGTTTGCATTGGACCGTGACTAATGTACGGATTTGCTTTCTCTAGCGCCAATGATGTTCTGCCAGTGTTTTAGCAGGGGATTCCCTCAAGAATTTCCCGGCTTCTCCTGTGTGGCCAGGAGTTGTGTGCATCAGGAATATGTGTACTTCATTTATTTACTTCAGGGAGTGGGAAAACAAAGGCTCCCGTTTACTTTTTCTTTTTTTCTTTTTTTTTTTTTGGAAAAGATCCTACCAGCCCAACAGCTGGTGCCGGAGGGGACGGCAGCCCTGTCACAGGAGCTGGGTAGGAGGCACTGGCCAGGAGTCCGTGCTCCAGTTCTGTTCCCGCTGTGAAACCTTGGCAACACTTTCCTTTTTTTCAGTTCTTTTTTTCCCCTTCCTTTTCTTTCTTTTTCAAGCATTCTTTGTTTGGACTGTGAACAAAGACTGTTTTTAGTAAGTACTTGTACAGTGCCTGTCTTGCTGGGCTCTGCTTTCCTTTGGGATTGTTAGGTGCTTTTGTAGTAATAATAAAATTAAAACTAGACAGTAGTTAAACAAGCTGCTATCAAAATGCTCTCACCAAGAGCAAGGGCTGTCGTTCCATGTCCCAGATCTTCCAAAAAACATTTGAAATCCACAAAAACGCAGATGATGGGGTACCTACATCATACATATACACCTATCTAGCTAATTGCAGAGATTCATTCTCTTCACTCCCCCTTTCCTGCCTTCTCCCCACACCCTGCTGCACCCCTTGAAGCACATCCAAACACTGCGTCCGGCGTCTGTGTTGTGTGGAGGAGACTGTTACCACCCACCAGTGCACCAGGGGAGGCTCGGGGGAGACCTCTGTGCCTTGGTGGTGATGGGTTTATCTTATTTTTTCTTTTTTTCAGTATGGGGAGGATGATATGCTCCTGAGATCCTGCAGGATGACTGTGTCTAGGATTGGCGAGAGGATGTGTAAAAGTAGCTTTAGAAAATGCAGCCTGTAATGAAGGTGTCTGTATGCAGTTTACTGTTTTGAGGAGGATCCATGGATTAAGTGCCCCTTTTCTTACTTGGCAAAATAAGTAAATGTGAGCATTTTTCAGCCTGTCTTTACTGCTGGACATTTTTCTAGTACCGGGTTTCAAAAATTAACAGACCTGAGTGCTAACAGGGTGCTGCTCTCTTGCACTGTCTGATACGGCAGCAGAGATTAGGGGTTTTGGAAGAAAACTATGCACTGATGTGTTATTTGTGAGTAAATTTTTATTCCCATTGCTCTTAAAGAGATGATGCATAAAATGAATCAGGGAAAATTACTGTAACAGCAGCAAACTACCTCTTTGTAAGTTTGTAGTTATTAAAGGGAATGATTGTCAAGGTGTATATACATACATATATATGTAAAATATATGCACGCATGTGTGTGTATGTATATATATAGTTAAGAATGATATATATAAAAACTTAAAAAGAGCTGACCTGACTCATGCTCTTGCTGAAGCTGTTCAGTGTTATGCACCATTCAAAGTACACAACTGTGGTTCCCCTTGTACAAAGGCTATGTTTGTTTTTCATGTGAAGTCATAGTCTATTTAAAACTGTGTTTTAATAATGAATTTTGATGGAAGTTGGAGGAAATGAGTCCATGGGTTTTTGTCCTGATAAAAACCAAATTGGAAGTTGCAAAGTCAACTGTGAATAAATATGAATGTCATATATTGTTGTTTCTGCTTTCCAGTTTTGTTCCTCTTTTCTCAATGTTTTGGAAAAAATTATAAAGCTCACATCAGTGACTTCATGCAAGTAAGTTCTACTTACTTTCAAAGCATATACTGACAATGGAAATAAAATGAGAATGGAAAAAAGGTGCTTCTCGCCTTTCACGTTCATTTCTGATAGATTTCATTTAATTGTCCTTCCAGGACTAACCACGCTGCCCCCTTGCCCCACTTGGTGCTGGCTCAGTTCTTGGTTTTCCCCTGGCTCTCCCTGGCCTGGCGTCTGGAGCAGTGTGCTCTCGCAGTGTGCTGCCCTGGGCTGGGAGCCTCTCAGAAGGGTTTGCTGCTTAAGGCAGTTACTAGCGCTGCCTGTCCGTTGTTGTGTGATGATGATGATGGTAATAATAATCTGTTACTAGTGCAATGAAATTTAGTACACTTATTGAACATGTGGTATGAAATGGACGTTTCATTTGTTTAAGCCTAAAAAAGCAAAGATGCTGAGTTCTTAAAGGCATCTATTTTTGCAGCAGAGGTGACTGACAGCAAAGCTAGTTCCATTTTCTCAAAATCTATTTGGTTTTCAAAAAATTATCTAACAACTCAGCAGTGATAAAGCGCTATTGCTGGCTTAATACCACCAAGGAAGCTCCAAGTGTATTGGAACAATCATGCTTTAAAGTTGCAACGCCCCTGTAGTAACCGCAGATTCAGAAGGGTGGGGAGTTCATTGATAAACACTGTTTCATTAAAAAAAAAAAAAAAAAATATTTTAAACCAGCCTTAGTTTTTAGGCTAGCAACTCTAAGCTGTATTAGCATGTAAGAGGAACATTTCTGCCGTTGCATGAGAAGGAAATGCCAGCCATTAGCAGAGATAGGTTTTAAAATGTTTTTAAAAAATCATTGCCGCTTCCTTTCGTGTGACTCGGACTAGGTTAGAATACGTGGAAAACCTGTATGGCTCACAGAAAACGTGCTGAGTTGACTCTGCCCACGCAGTCAACTCTGCCCAGGAGAAAATTGTAAAAGTGCATATTGCAAACCACAGCCCATCCGTGTATACAACAGATACCTCTATATATCTCCATTTTCATGAGCTGGTGTACCATTTCAATTTTAGTTGTTTTGCTTGGGAAGCCGTAATATATTCACAGGGTGTGCTTGTGTATCGCTCAGACAAGTTAATGATTGTAAATTTTTGTTGGTTATTTAAAAGTTAGTACTCCATTCAAAAGAATGGCTCTTTTGCATAATGTTACTGTGTGGCTCAAGTGATTTGTTGCATCCTCTGGGATTTTTGGTGATTTTTGGTGATTTTTGTGCTGTGCAACTACTGATACTATTAATACACAGCAACGGAAGCGTCTGCATCAGATATATAGTGTTGCAGTTAGGGAAGCTGACAGCGTTTTCCTTTGTTTCATACACAGGTGAATGTCAGAGTATTAAATAAAGGGTAGACAAATAACAGGTATGTCCTTGTTTCCTGCTTTGTTGCATACATGATTTGAAGTGTTAGTTTAACAATGGCCTTTTCTTTCTTCCTCTATTTTCTTCTTCCAGCAAGAGGTTATCAGTAATGTAAAAGCTACTAGCAACTGAGAGATTAATTCTTCTTTTCTTTGAGTGTGAACAATTCTAATAAAAAGCTTAAAGAAGATTCCAGGAGGATCACACAGTAATGAATAGCCACCCACTTGTCATTTTTGTTCCATTTATTCTTTCTCAATAAGACTGAAGTCTGGTTTTTCCCTTAGCTTTGCACATCTGATATCTTGCCTTTTTACCAGGAGACGTGGTATGGTATGTATGTTACTTTCCTCAAGCACAGTGTTATTAGCCACTTAATCACAGGAACGTAGGCTGGTATGGATCTGTTGCTATTTAGCTGTTAGAAAGTCTAAAACAGTAATGCTTTTTCATTTGTTCAGGGAGTCTTTGAAGAAACCTCCTGGCTGTCCTTTCCAGACACACCTGGATACATGTAATTTTTATATACATATAAAAATATATGTATTCTTTGATTTTTTATAATCCATGTATGCCATTCCGGTAATTTCTTGGCCTTCTGCTGTGCCTCAGTTGTTACCTTTGTCTCTTCCTGGCAGGCTGCCCTCTAAAGAAAAGAATAATACATCTGAACTGCTCCCATGTGAATTCCCCTGCTCTTGCTAAGCTTCCTTGGTAGTCAACAGTGTGGCTTTTTAATCTGGTTTCCTGAGGAAGTGAGGTTTATGCAATTGTGCTGTCTGTCCTTCCTTGCTCTTGAGACTGCAGGCTCATTTCAGAGCAGGTTGATGAAAGGGGTAAAGAGCTCCAGAATAAGGTTTTTTTTCTTTTTCCTTTCAGTTGTTCCCAAATTCATTAGCCCAATAGACAGGTCACTAGAGAGAAGGAGACAAGTGGGCAAAACCATCAGGCTGGCAACTGCCAGCTGGGCAATGGACAGATGAGTTGCTCCAGACTAGCCCCATGCTGTGCGGGTCGGTGCCTGCTGGGATGCGAGGGAGACACTATGGAGCGCTGGCATCAGTGGGAAGGGATACGACCAGAACCGCAACGGCCTGGGCTAGGTGGGCCATGCAGAGCTGCTCTGCACATTTTGGCTGCAGCAGTGGCTGGGCTACTCTGGTTTCTGGCTGTTTGGATTTTTAAGCCTTTTCAGCCCTTCCCCATTGCTTGTTTGTAGCAGTTGGTGCTTGATGGTGTTTTGCTGCGTTTGCATTGGCAGATTTAGTTCTGCTCTTCCGTGAGTTTGTGTAGGAATTTTGATTTTGCTTTGAGTGAAACTTTGCTATTAGTGGTTATAAAGATGTGATGGGGGGAGCAGCTGTAGGAGCACAGGAAAGCACAGAGTATCATGCTCTGTGTGATTCTCTGTGTACCATGTAATCAGCAAAACTTACTTTTATTGTGATATCATAAAATAAATAAAATTTGCATTTTATTTATATTAGGCTTTCTGATTTGTGGCCTAGTAAAGAAATGTTGAAATCCTGTTTGGGGCGGAAAATGGGTAGATTAGGCTGTTTGCTCTCTGCTTTGCGGGAAGATGGACTACCTTCTCCGCTTCTGTACCAGCAGTATGTCTTCTAGGGATGGTGTATGTATGAATGTAATACTGCTTCATCTTCCCGCTGTGAGATGTTGCTGGGGAAAACATTGTTTCATACTGTTTGGGGTTTTTTTTCCATCTCTCAAAGAAAGGATGCTCTTGCACAAGATGCAGTCAGAAAGGGACCCAGTTTAGGAAATTTCCTCCCAGTAGTTCTGCCCTGGGCCCCACGTGGGTGGGAGATAGCAGTCACCTCTTTAGGGGCACTGGGAACCCAGTGGTGTCTCCTTTTCCCCAACGTGGGACCCAGGGGATGAGGAGGGAGCTGCAGGGAGAAGGCAGGGGCTGCTGGGGCTGGCTGTGGCACCTGCAGAGCGGCCAACGCTGGGGTTTTCTGCAGAGAGACTCTGCAGCCCGACAGGTCTTCCCAGCCTTGTGCCCAAGTGGCTTGGAACTGTTCTCGTGGTGTCTTCATCTCAGCTTTACTCCACTCGGTCCATCTGTGTGGCCCACAATTTGGTTCCCATCTCTCTCCTTGGCTTAACTTCTTAAACAAGGCCACTGGAAATGATAAGTAAACATATGGTGGAATTTGGAGTGGATCACCTTTAGCTTCCATGCCTGCAAACCCCAAATGATCTATTCCCAATATGCAGGCTTCTTGGTGTCCTCAAAGAGAGGCTGAGGAGAGAGGAGGTCTGGCTATCGTGGCAAGGGTGGAGCTCTCTATTTAATAACTGTTATTAAAAAAGCCTTTAGTAATTCCTATGTGTTCAGAGACAGTGCATGGGGACTTTTCACATGGAAAATTTAGATGCATTAGTAATAGTTAATGGTAAACTGAGGTCTGTGGAAGTTGCTGTTGCTTTTTGTGAAATACTGGACAGTGAGTATTGCGCTTTTGTCAAGCATTGCATTACTGTCATTGCATCTAGTGGCTCCTGAATTGATACAAACTAAATTTGTATCAAATTTAATCAGTTTGATGAAACTGTATTGACTGACCTTGCCGGGATTTTGGTGCCAGGCTTCAGTTTAACATGGATTATTTTGGTTGACTTTTAATGGGAACTTGTTGACAAGGCCCAAGGAGGGCAACCACGGAATTGGTGTGGAGTCAGGGTCTCACCGCAGCAGCCGCCATGGAGCGGTGTGTCGCAGTGGCCACCCTGCTTTTGTCGATCAGCTCTTCTCAATTCTGCAAACGACAGCAAAATCATTAGGTGATCCATTTCATACTATGTGTGATAATTGTCCGTAACAGAAATGCTACTTTGCATTTGAACGATAAGCTGATGCTCCTTATCAAGCCTTCCTGAAACTAGTCATCCTTGCTACAGCATCAGCTCTGCAACAGGTTCATCCTTGTCAGGCAATTTTTAATTGCAATGGAGCATTAATTCCCATCTGTGCAAGTTCCAATATGTAAATAAAATTCTAGTTCTCTAGCTCCTCTTTGGAAGGCTCTTACACCACGCTTGTTTCAAACAGCGTCCCCCAGCATCTCTTGAGAAGTTTCATGCTTTTCAACTGTCTGAAATTTGCTGAAAATGAAAGTAAGTTTAGATAAAATTGTAGTGGTAGTAGTAAAACACATTTTCTTCTCCTGGTGTAGTCCCACGCAGCCTGGCTTTAAAGCGTCTCCAGTGAGTAGCAGCATTACCATCAGCGAAACCCCCTCCCCTTCCCACATTTATTTCCATGGTAACCCAGGGAAGGCATTCTGCAGCCTCAAAACTACTTTTGCTCTTTCATCATGCAAGCTGGCATTGTCAAGGGCTGAGTGTATTCCTACAGCTTTGAATGAATATATAAAAAAAAAAAAGGCTGAATTTGGATGGGCAGTTGTTATTTGGGAGGCCCTACAGCAGGAAAGAACGGGCAACCTTCAAGTGACCTAGTGTCCATACGCTGCTTAGTAAGGAAAAAACAGTCTTGCTTCATTAATTGATTAACTTGGAGGGTGGGGGTTATCAGAATTATCCTTCTGTGAAGTGAATGCGGCGATTTCCTGAATCGGCTTTGAGGTAGGGGGGAAAGGGGCAGATGGCTGGCCAGGCTGTGCTGGTGAGCCGCTGGTAAGGTTGCATGCTGTGATCTGTTGCAAATCTTGCTTTCTCATAGAGTCTTTAATGTCTTTTCAGGTATCATTTAGAAAATGGTGTCTTAACAGATGCCTGCTCTTTGACTATATTATGCATTTGCCTTGTATTGGTTTAGAATGGGGATGTTTAACAGCATTTGACAATGCATGCTCTGTGTGAGCAATTTAGAAGCTGGTAGTAAAGTGTTTGCTGTGTTTCCTGCCATAATGAGCTGGATTGATTATATGATCTCTAAAGTGCATGCTTTCTAAAATCCGTACTTATGCAGCATTTGTATGTAGATGTTGAGAGGATTTTATTATATTTGAGCAGGCTAAGGCTATTTGATTGCTATGTGTGATAAGAGTAGCATGTGGAACTGGTAGGACTTGGTGAAAGAATTGCAATTGCTTGCAAACAGTATCTGCAAACAGGGAGGAATGAAACGATGTTGTAAGTAATTATTTTTTAAATATTCTGAAAGCAGAAACCTGTCTAATACAAGCATGGTCAGAAGCGTTTCTAACGGTATCCTTATCTTGTATGATAAATGGATCGGACAGATTATTATTTTTAATTTTCTGCTTGTTTGCAGAAAAATGTCTGCTTTGCTGTTGTCTGACTACATGAATCACAGTGCAGTAATAGTATTGATAAAATTATTTCAGGGTTTTTGCCTGATCAAAGGATTAGATTGCCATTTGATTGGCTTGTGACAGCTGGCAGGATTTTTGTTTTTCCTTCCTTGCATTATTTGGTTGGGGAGGGGTAAAAATGTAGCTTTCTTCTAAATGTGTCTGAAGTACATAATGGCTGTGAAGTCACCATGACAACACAGGGACCTGGATTAGATATCTCCTCCGCCCCTTCTCTGTTTTGTTGTTTTCTGAATATATGTTATTTATGCATTCTCTGAGATGTTTGAGAGGAGTATCTTATTGCTCCTGTTGGTATGGGACTTTTAATGATACCCAGCTCTTAAAGTAAATTATGTCTGCAGCGTTTTCTTTGATTAAGTTCAGTCCAACATACAGAATTGCACAATTAAGATGGGGTCTAATCAAGGACATGAGCACCTCCAGCAGGAGCTAAGGGTCTACCTTTCCCACAATTCCAGCATTGGAGCCCTGAAAACTTGTGTTGAGCTCTTGCACGTTCCTGGAGCTTCCTGTGTTTTCATGGCATTGCCATGTGGGATGTGAGGCCTAGGGACTTCTGAAAGTTTTGTATGAGCTAAAGTGTAACAAACAGCATCTTCATTCAGGCATGACTGGAGTTTGGGGCAAGCTTGGGGACAGCAAGAAAAAAGTCTGATCATGGTCAAGAAACAAACAGTTCTTAACACTCCTCTTTGCTAAGGGGTGCTGAATGCACCTCCCAGGTAGAAAGGGAGTGGAGGTGTTTGCAAGACGTGGGGCTAGACGTTCTTCTCACTCATTGGGAATCTCTAAAGACACACTGCCTGGGGTGGAGAGATATTTGTGTTCAGTTCCCCTCTTGGTCTGAGGCACTCAAATTTCACCACTCACAAATGTGCCCAGCCTGCCGAGGATTAGACCATACAGGGCGCTTCAAGCTCTTCTGAAGATCTTAAAGAGCATTATTAGACTCGCTGGGTTAGAGAGGGTGTGCGAGAAAGGCAGTCACTGCAGCCCAGTGCTTAAGAGGCTTTGCTGGGGAGTGGTGGTGGGAGAGCATCTGGCTTCTGATCTCCACTCCCACAGCTGCGGGTGCATGCATGGATTTAGGTGGGTGCTTAATTTAAGGTTAGTGTTTTGGGGTGACCGAACTCTGGAATCTTCTAGGTGAGTATTTACTTTGGGGAGTAGACATCTTACCTGGATATCTCTCCCAAGTGCAATCTTCTGCCTCCTCTCGGCAGGATTTGTAGGATGGGAGGGAAGGTGTTTGTTTCATACTTGTAACAGCAACCCATGTAATTTATATTGAATTTAGTGGAGTATGAGTAGTAGTAGGTGTTCTGTGGAGATGATATTTCAGTGTCAGAGGAAGGTAATGACATACTTTCGAGTTACTTCATACTTCTCTGGAGTTATGTCATACTTCTTTATGGAAAAAACCCACTGTAATTTGGGTAAATGGAAGGTAAAAATCATTGTAGTTGTCACTTGTGCCTATGTAAATCTGGAGAAGTGGTGTAGTATCTGTGACATCTTCTGAGAACATACAGATTTACTTGCCCTTGTGGCAGAGTTGTGAGCGTGTTTCAGTATTGAGGCAATTAAAAAGCAAATACAACATGACTGACTTTTGTCTTTGTCTTATTACCCTACATGCTTGTTGACATGAGGAGATGAAAAACTGGACATTTTCCTCTTCACTCACATCAACCTGATGTTTCACTTGCCACCACATGAATAATATAATGACTTTTTTTAATTTGGAAAAATGTTGAGTTCTGTCTAATACTGGAGTTGAAGTTCCAAGTAGCGTTTAACAGGAATTATCTAGAGTTGGGTAGGATTGTGCCCTTTGAAGAACTGCGTGTCTACGTGATACAGCCTATTTCCTCTTCTCCTTAATGTTACCTGATGTTATCATTTCAAATATAGCAACGGTGTAGAAAATCCAGTCCTATGGAAATTCATCTTGAGTGTATGAGAATAGATTTCATTTGAGCCAGAGGCTAAAAAGAAGGGGATAAATCAGGGATGAGAACAAGAAGTACGAGCAAGAGTCTGATGGAGTTAGGTTATACAGATTTTGTGGTTACATACCTTGCTTTCAAGATCCTTAAAGTTAGGAAACATACCATAAACGCTAGAGGCAAAAACTTGAAAGTCATGAATTTAGGAGTAGTTAAAATCAAACCAAAACAGACCTAACCCACCCCCCAATGACAAACGAGAAAACAAACCCCCTCTTGTTCCCAAGGTCTGAGCCAAGCTTGGTGCTGTAAGGAAATCCAAACCAGAAGAAATCCCTGTAGATGTATGAAGGTCCACTGAGGATAGGACAGGTTGCATGAAGATGGCATTACAGCATCCTTAACGTACTTAAGGGTCCTGGAGATGGAAATGATCCTTTTTACTCCATCTGATGTTAGCAGTAGTGCTTGAAGAACCCACTGACACTCACCTGAAATCAAGGCATTTGCAATTTTTTCTCTTATTTTGTCCCATTAATTTGCTAAGTGGGGAAAGGAAAGACTTGGTTTCAGTCCTACAGAATAGGATTACATTCGTTTGCAGTATTTTATTAGGAACGACCTGGTTTTGCTCTGTGTCAGAGAGTGGTGCTAGCTCGTAGTGTAATCTCTCTTCTTGCTCTTCCCAGCACGTGAGGACTGTTGGCATATGGAGTGCCATGAAGAACTGCATCCAAGGTCCAAAAATTCTTTCCAATTTATAGGGTCCCTTCCCCACAGCCCCACAAAAAAGTGAAGAATTCACCATAATGGGTAAATTCACACTTCACCATTAAAATGGAATCCCGTTTTTATAGAGCTGGTTTCCTTTGCAAGTTCCAACAGGAAACCAAAATTGAGCATTCTCACTCATGGGATCTGTTCAAGTTTCATTTCCCCTATAAATGTAGATATGGCATTAAATAACTCTTGCCACAAAAATGACAGAGGTCTGGAAAAAACGCTTCACTGAAAAATCTAAAGGTCTCAACCTCTTTGGTTATCAAAGACAAGCTGGTTTTAAGTTGAGTTAAATTTATGGAGTGACTGGCCAAAGTGCCATGGTCTGGGAAGGTGGGAAGATGAAACTGTTGTTTCGTTGCTTGCAAAGGTGACTTTGTTTTTAAGAAGAAAGAAAAGTATCAGTTTTTGGATACTTCTTTCCATACTGCTGATTCTTGTGAAAGTATTTTGTTGCAGAACAAGAGGTTTCCATATTCTTTTCCATGCCCTTAGGCAAAAATAGTTGAGATGCAGTACTTCTGCTTACTGGCCAGTTAGTTGCTGTAGACCATATCATTCACAGGGTTTTGCAGAGCACAAGACCTGTCAAAATAGCTGCCCTATCTGTTGCTTGATACACTGTCATGGAAATAGGGTAAGACAGACCGAGAGGTAATGGAGCTCCCGTGAGGTGTTGAGTCACCATTCCAGAGGAGCTGCCCAGTGCTCCCATGCTCCCTCTGAGCAGCCTGGGTAGAGAAATATGAAGGGCTTCAGGACTGGGTCCTTAAAGAGTTAAATGCACAGAAGTACTGATCAGTGAATATTTAGGTCATGGAGGACTGAGACTGGAGAAGGCCTGAGCATTCATGACAGCTGGTGGTTTTTATGTTGGTAATAGAGAGACTGGAGAATATCTTCTGTCTTATATTAACAGTGGGGTTTGAGTTTCTAGTTGTACTTACTTTTGTGTTTGTGTTCTTAGTTGCAGTTGTGTTGCTTTGCAAGAGAGCATTCTCACTATGGGTCTCTAAATGGGCTTTCTAGAACCATTACTTGTGTCTTTCATTGTGTCCTACAGCCTGAGTTGGAGTTGATTTTCTAATGATAGTAAATGTTTTGAAGATTAAATATGGGTAATTTGCTGTCTTTTCTGAGGCAACGCTTCCAAAATTCAATGTCTTACTGACTTTCTGCAGGGCTCTGACCCATAAACCACTTCTCAACCACAGGCGTAGTCCTGGCTTTGAAAACTGTGGGTGAGTGTTTGCATGATACGTATTGTAATTGTAGTCGTGGGAGCAGTCCCCCAGAAATCCATGGGATTACTCGTGCATCTGGCTGTGCCCCCAATCAGGCTTGAAAAATGTTAATTTAGCATACTGGGTAAGGCCTGCAGGAGTCGGGTCTGGTTTGTCATATTCTCCCTAGAAGCTTGGTATGGCCGTGCTTGCCTGCAGCTGTGCCTATGTGAAACAGTCTGCTCAGGGAGACTTTTATGCAAGCACAGCCACGCTAATGTGGCTGGAAAATAAAAGAAGTTGGATTAGCACAGAATTTTTAACAGTGTTGTGAGAAGGGCTAAGTGTCAGTGGTTTGGAGAAGAGTCCACTGAATAAAACTTACTGAGAACGCTACGTTAATAGGACTTCCTTTGTGGTTAGTGTCTGTATTTACATGGGAAAAGTAGGGTGGGAATGAGTAAGGGACACCGAAAAGCTTGCTGATGTCGCTAAAAAGTGACCATGTTTCCAAAAGGGTAAGATTCGCTTCTGGAAATAGAACTATTTCATGCCTTTGTTCATGGCTCTAATATTTAAAAATTGTCATTCAGTGAAAATAACTCTTGGTAATAAATATTTTTTTTCTTATCAATGGGCTTGGTGTTTCTGATTAGTTTCATGTCTTCTTCACGAGAGGGTTATCTGTATTTGGGAACAATTGGGTTTTTTGCTTGGCATTGTTGACAATTGCTCAAACTACACTATCATCAATGTCCATAGGAAATGAAATGCAACTTTAGTATAGGTATAAACACTGAATAGCCCCCACACCCCCTGCACTCATGGTTAGAAATATAACTTTAAAATGTTAAGAAAAGACAGGCAAACATTCCTATTAATGTGATATTTTCTCCTAGTTTCTTATATTTCCAGGCAAGTGGAATTACGTGCTTTTTTTAAAAACTTTAAGGTAAAAATAAATAGCATGTACTTTGCTGTACACAATGGAACTTTCATCTCTTCCTACTTTCATAATAATTTTGTTTGGCAATGATCTTACCATGGGTAGATCAAGGCAAGGGCATTGCTGATGACACAAANGCCAGGCTCTTTTCAGTGGTGCCCAGGGACAGGACAAGGGGTAACGGGCACAAATTTAAGCACAGGAAGTTCCACCTAAACCTGAGGAGGAACTTCTTTCCCGTGAGGGTGTCAGAGCCCTGGCCCAGGCTGCCCAGGGAGGTGGGGGAGTCTCCGTCTCTGGAGACATCCCAAACCCGCCTGGAGGCGTTCCTGTGCCCCCTGCTCTGGGTGACCCTGCTCTGGGGGGGGTGGGACTGGGGGATCTCCAGAGGGCCCTGCCAACCCCTGCCAGCCTGTGATTCTGTCATTAAATGGTGGCATCTTTGCAACTGAGAGACAAAATGTTCAGAAAATTCTAATGTAGCTGTATCTAGAGCTCTTGAAACAGTGAGCTTTGAGGCAGTATCTGTAGCCTTGATCTGAAAGATTGTTCTGTCTGTTCCATGAAAATAAATTATTTCTACCGCATGCATTTTCTGAGCTGCAGTCTCATGTGCTTGTTCTGAGCAGGGTATTCTCATGGCAATGTTTCATTAACTTTTTTCTATTATTATTTTTAATAAGTAGAAGTTGAATCTGACAATCTGGTGCCCTGAAGTATTCAGTTGAGATAATTGTCTAAATGATACATGCTTATTTATTCATGCACTTGTCCCATGTTGTGTGCCCAAAGTACAGCAGTTTGGATGAATGTTCGTTTTTATGCTGAGGTAGTGTGAGAGAAGACTAAGAGAACATTTCAAAGTAAGGAAAATCCTGGGTTTTTTTCTTCATCCTTTTGTACTTGGAAACTGTCTAAAGAGCTCTCTCAAATAGCATGTGAATCTGTTTATTAAATTAATGTGAAATTAGTTTATTTCTAAGCCACTTAATTAAATCTAGGGGGACATGCAATGCAAGTCTCTCGGGCTACACATTTGCTGCCAGGTTGAAGCACGCTCAGAGGGAAGGGATGAACTCCGTGGGGTCAGGCAGCAGTGTGGTACGCTGAGTGCTTTGGTCAGAACGCTAGCAGGTAAGTGGTGGAGAGAAAGTTGTCTTGACCTTAAAGAAAAAAAAGTAATTTAAAAAGGTCAGAAGAAGAGCGTATTGGGAACTTCCTACAGACACATTTTCTGCTTAAACCAGTGGTGTCTGACATTGATTCATCTGTTGGCTGTTACTGAATGGAGCAAATAGAGGAAAAACAGTATAATGTACTCTCTTAATTGACTTCAGCTTCATTTAAAAAAATTTTTTACTACATCATGTTGTCACCATGGTGTTGCTCATGGTTTTAATGAATCCTTCAGAATAACTGAGAGCCTATGTTTAAAGTGCATACTGTTTCCATCTTTGCATAATTTGTATTGTGTCTATGGATCAAAACCCACACTTCCATGGACAAATAAAATAGTTGTGCTGTGCAAATTAAGAGTCATCCTGCTGAAAGCAATGGCAGCTGCCCTCCTCCCCCCATTCTCGTGATCTATGGTGTATGCCCATATGGTGTGTTTGGGGCGCAACTGAGGAAAGCTTATGAAAGTATGTAAAATACAGCAGATGTGACCATCGATTCTCTTTAACGTAGAGGAATTTTACCATCAACAAAAGGAGTACGTTAGACGGGACCTGCAGCAGATGAAATGTTTTTCCACCAGCAGGGCTAGCTGGTAGTTATTATAGGGCTACTGGCTGCAAATTGCATGGTTGTGTTAGTTCAGTGCTGACAGATCTGCCGAGTTTCTGGATTAAAATTTTGATGAGGGAAGTCAAAACATCGAGAGGATTCAGATGAACGTGTATCTTTTGGAGATGTGATTTAAAAATACTTCTGCCGCAGGTTTACTTGCAACAATAATAATGAGAATTAGACAGCTGTCAGTGGGTGGGCTAATGATAGCCACCTAAGGATACCAGATTTCATATGGTTTCTTTAAGCCCTGGACTATCCACCTCCCTTCATAACGAGTTTTCCACCACAGTACTTAGTTTCTCAACACAGCTATCCATGATGCAGGCGACTGGGTTTTGCAAATCAGTACTGTTGTTTCTTGCAATGATAAAATATTGCTTTCTTATTTATCCTTTACTGATTATACCACTATTAATACTTTCTTTGGTGGTATAGATTATGTTCCTTTCAAGCTTGGTAATTACATTGTCTTCCATGTGTGGTAAAATTTAAGCCGTTGTCCACCCCATGAGGACTATCTGCTGATGAATAGCTGCATTCTCTGGTACTCAAACTCACTCCAATTCATCTGGCAAAGAATTGGATTTTGGATGTTAATTATCCAGACAAATCAGCAATTGATTTAAAGCATTGTTAAGGACAAAGAAAAGAATAAATAGCTTCTGCAAAATATGGCATCGTGAATGGTACTGATACTATCTGCTATAATTTGTCTGTCTACCTTTGAAAGCACTGTGCAGAAAGATGAGCTCAGCTTTTTGAGATGATTGCCCATAGTGAATATGAATATTAGCCTATTTCTTCCTTGATATTAAAAGACAAAAGGAAAATTCATCATGTGCTTCTGTAAAAATAAACAAACCAAACCAAGCTAATTAAAACTTGGCCTGAATCTTGCAGTCCTGAGAACGCCACTGATGGCAGTATTTGTGTTCATGGTTTTGTGCTATATGAGAGGTGTTGGCAAGGTGGGGGGTCGGTGCTCAGAACTGTGCTGAAGTACACTGCGTGTTGGAACAAGTTTGGGAGTCGATTTATGTCAGATTAGGGGACAGTTGTGTATGCACACACAGTATTTAAGATACAGTAACAACACAGATTTATTCTGATTATGAGAATGGAGGTGAATGCACATATAAAATACCATGTTGTGCTGCCCCATAGCTGGTGAACGCATTCTCACTTGAGATGCATTTCCTAACATAACAACTTGAAAAGTTTGTTCATCTAAGAAATGCATGCGACTACAGACAAAGTCTTTAAAGCAATTTTACCATTACCATTTATAGTTTAATAAAAAAGACTAGGGCCTGAATTGTTCGGGAATACCTTTCTACCAAGCCACCTTTCTACCCACATTGTCTTGCTCCATCTGATCTGCTGCTGTTTCCAAGTACCTGCAAAGTAAAGTGGATTCAGAAATAGGGAAGTGTTGATTCTCTTTTGGTTGTGGACAAGTGCTGCTTATGAGAGATTTATTTTTGCCTAATGAGACTTCCCTCTTTTAAGTTTTAAAAGAATTTCTCGTTGTTATTGGAAAACAGAATATCTGAAAAATCTCCAGGAATTGTTTCCACTCTTCCCTCCCAGTTTTAACTTCTGAGCCAAGTGAGAAAAGAGGATTAAATGCAGCTTCTGCAGTGCAAGATACAGAATCCTTTTGTGCTGTTGGGCCTTGAGTCAGTTCTCAGGTAGCCTGAAAATGTTAATTGAAGTAGTTAAGGGACCAGCCTCTGATATGCTCCTACTGAAGTTGGGGTTTTTGGGGTTGGGGTGGGGTTTTTTTCTGTTCTTTTCCTAAATTAAGGAATGGACTAAACCAAAATAAGGATTTCAACCTTTTAAGAACCCAGGAATACAACTGTTTGTGACCAAATTATGGCAGAACAGCAAGTTACTGCCTACCAGCTCAGATCCCCAGTGGTTAACAAGCAAGCTCTTAGCTTGCCCCAGTTTTGAGATAAAATGTGTCAGTTTGAGGTTTCTTGTTCCCTGTGCTCACGCAGGCAGTGATGGCAGCGCTCTGAGGAGGCACCAGTTTGCTGAGCTGTGGTGACTGGGGGTGCTGAGTTAACCCGAGTTAGGCTGGGGCTGCGTCCCTCCCGCCTGGAGACAGCAGCAGACAGGGAAGGAAGGCAGTTGTTTTTCTTGGTGTAGAATGTTTACGGGCATTTCTTCCTGTTGCTTGCCAGCTTCTGGAGCGCTTATTGCTGATACCCATTTATGATGGAATGTCAGGTGGAGTGTGGATTTGCACCTAATGAAAATAGAATGAAAAAATTATCTTTGCTGCTCCATGGCTGGTACCCCACTGGGGTGACTGTCTGCATCTCTGTGAAATGGTGCAAAGTGCCACCCACAGGCAAATAAAAATACTAATTTCTGCAGCCATCTTGCAAGGGAAAATACAAGCCATCAATGAAGGTTGAACAGGAGTAGAGTATTTCATGTTGTTGCTGTTTCTGCTCATGCCTCTCTGTTAGTCAAAGGCTGACCTTCCTTCTCCTCAATTTGATACCCTGTTATAACTTGCAATTATTCACTGTTTGACATCATGACTGTCATTGTAGTGTCTGAGATTTTCCAGTGCATTGTCTGCTTATTTCAGAGAGTTCCCAATTTTGTGGTCTCCTTCCTTCATCAAACAAGGAAAAGCTAGACATGGGGCAAAAAAATGACCTTCAGTTCAAGCCAGAAAAAATTTCTGGACCTCTTCACTCTGAATTCTCCCTGCCGTTACTGCAGAACTGGTCCTCCCCAGGTTGCAAGGAGGACCATGCGCCTTTCTCTGTGGGTCCATTCTTCCCTCCCCAGCACAGCCGAAGCTCTTTGTGCTGCACAGTGAGTCAAACAAGGTAGGAATAAGTGTCCTGACTGTGTCCTCTGTGCTTGCTGCTGCGGATGTGCCGAAGGGATGGATTGCAACACGTACCTGGTGTGGTTGGCCTTGTTCAAAAAGGCTTATGCAAGTTCTGCTGATACAGCTCTGCTTCTGTCCTAGGAGGTTTTGATTCCCCAGGGCAGGGCTTTCGAGTCTTTCGTCTGTCTGTAAAACAGCATTAAACATCTATGGCAGGGCGTAAATAATGATGGTCTTGCCATGTGGTGTACTTCCCTGGGGAGAGCAGCGACTCCTGCCCCACTGTTCCCAGGCACTGAGGCCCAGATGGTAGTGGCTCTTGACAGTCTTGCTTGCATCCTCTCTGAACACCAAAACTACTTAATATGGCAGCCTTTGTCAGTCTATATACAATCGTTATGAATCCTGCAATCTGCCTTTCAGGTGACTTTTTTCTTATGTTAAAAATGAATTTTATTTTTGTTTCAAATACAGACGCCCGGTCATTTTAATTGAATGTTATCATCTGTATTTCCAACAGATTTCTGAGTGGATTAGAATTTTATGCTGTTAAATGTAATTACAGTTTAAGTTCTGTGTTCAAAGAAACTAATGTGTAGTTATGGCTCTAGCTTTTATATTTGTAATTCTGAAAATGTTTTGAGATAAAATATATTTTATTGTATAGAAGAATGAGGAACCCCAGCATATAATACAGTTTAGAATATGTGATAAATGGAATTTTAGTTGATATGAAAAGGTTTATTTAGTTTTCATGGCTAGAATGAATTATTTAACTGTAATCTAACTGTTGTAACTCCACCACCAGGTGATCAGTGAATTGAAGTATTTGGGGAGCATCTCTGAATGAGTCACTTATTTTGAAAACTGTATGTATGTTGTGTATGCTATGCACTCAGATATTCAAATATTATTTAATGCTTTTAAATGCCATGTACAGCATTCTAAGATTACCAAAACATGTATTGGGTATCCACTAAATTAAACTTGTCAATACAAAAAGAACTGATCATTAACACATTTAATGTTAGTTACGCTTAAGGCAGTCATGCTTTTCTTTTATCTAATGCATCTACTTGCCTCAGGAGGTGGAAGATGAAGGTAGTGTTCCTCAGCTGTACATCTTGTGCTCTGGGCCGTTCTCTGAACATAAGCCTGTTGCAAGGCATGTTGCCCTTTTGTGCACCTGAGAATCCCAAACTGGCTGCTTAGCGGGGAGGAAGAAGTACGTCTTCAGTCAAAGAATGGTTTTCCTAGATACTTGGTTAGGGAAATAAGGCTGTAGAGTAGCATTCCTGTATCTAGCCAGAAGGAGAAGGCACAGCATGGTGAGAAACAAGAAGTTCACTCTGATCTGTGACCAGAAAATTGGAGAAATTAACTAGAATTTTTTCATTTGTCTCTAGTTTTACTCTGGTTGTTTTGTCAGCAACCGTGCATCTTGCAGTGAACAAAATACAGAATTCTTCCTCTTCAGTGGCACAAATGAGCTTTTAAATTAAAAACCGCCTCTAAGCAATTACTTTGTAGTTCTGGTTTTTGCTCTGCTATGGTCCATAATAAAACCTGACTGGAGTTTTTCCGTTTTGAGAGACTAGCTTCAGCGAAGGCAGCCCAGAGATGGGGGCTGGTTCCTGCGAGGTGCCTGCAGGATGGCCGAGGGGCAGCGTGGCGGAGGGACGCACGGGTGGCCCTGGCGGAGTGAGCAGCGGTGGGGGAAGCAGGGCTGGGGATGCTCTCCAAAGAGAATTGTCGCTCCCTAACAAGGGAAGCGGGAAGACGTGGCTAATGCAGGCTTTGCATATATTTATGAATGCCAGATTTGGATATAGAGGGGATGCCACCTGAGCTCTGAGCGTCTTCTTATTAGCCACAGTTTATTTATGAGCAGGATAACATGGCTTAAGGCAGCTTCTGAGCACTCACTTCGACGACAAATCGTGATGTATTCTGCTCATCATATGCAAAAGGACATCTCTGGTGCCACAGGGCAGTGGTGGGTACATGGCCAGGGCCAGTCAGTGTCAGTCACTTGTGAAGTGGATCGTGCTCAAGCATAAGGGCACGATCAGGCGCTATATCAGCTCATGGATGCACGTGCTTTGGAGTTTGGTTTTTTTGTTTGTTGGTTTGCCTTTTTTTTTTTTTTTTTGGAAGAGCTTTGGAGGGCTCACAGTGCTTGCTGAGCAGCGTGCTGCCAAGGAAGCAGAAAGGGTGGCAGGGAATTTGGAGAAGTACTGGTATTACTATTTTATAGTTTATTGATTGATGCTAACTCAGGTCCTCACTTTAGGTTTAAAGATACTGCTCTAAAAAGTGTCTTACTCATCTCTGCGCGATGTGACGTTTGCAGCAGTTAAGGCTAGCTGAAGCCAATATGCTTCACATCTGAAGAAACCCAAACCAAACAAAAAAATCAATCATCCATAACCCATTCTAAGGAACTGATACAATTGTGATGATATAAATAAATTATGCTTTCACTGTCAATGACTGTAAGAGCTTAGAATTATAAATTCATTACAAGACTTATTCATTATCTGAAGTAATCTTGTAACGATCTCTTTTCTCTGGTTTTCTTCTACAATGAAAATTCTTTGCATTTTTCTTAATGGCTTCTAAATTTCTATAATCATTTTTATTTTTAAATCCCTCCATTATTTCCAGTCATCCTTTCTCCTTAATAATGCAGCTTTGCCAGCAAGCATACATTGTATGCATTGAGTATACATTCTCCATCAATAAAAGGACAATATGGAATAATGATGCAGAAATTTCATGAAAACCAGTAATTATTGAAACAGTGACTGCCATACAGTAAATGCTGGTTTATGCAATATAATTTTAAACACATTTATATTTGGAAATGCTAGTTGCCAGTTACACTTCATGTAATGGTAGATCAAAGTCTTACATAGTTTATTTCAGGATTGAAAGCTATCACCTAAGCAAGAGAAAATATGCACTATTTTCAAGGTATTAATTTGAATATATCTTTGGGGTTAATGATCCAATTCTGAAATTGTTACCTGTTTACGTTCATCTTGAGCTTCAGATGTCTTCAGTTTTCTTTAAAATCATTACTGGCAGAGTTGTAATGCAATTTTGAGATTGTGTGATATGTTTTATTCTTTAGAAAGGGCTACAAAGATGATGAGGGGACTGGAACACCTCTCTTATGGAGATAGACTGAGGGAATTAGGTCTCTTTAGCCTGGAAAAGAGGCGTCTGAGGGGGGATCTAATCAACACTTATAAATACTTGAAGGGTGGGTGTCAGGAGGATGGGGCCAGGCTCTTTTCAGTGGTGCCCAGTGACAGGACAAGAGGGAACAGGCACAAACTTGAGCATAGGAAGTTCCACCTAAACATGAGGAGGGACTTCTTTCCCTTGAGGGTGGCAGAGCCCTGGCCCAGGCTTCCCCGGGAGATGGTGGAGTCTCGTCTCTGGAGACATCCCAAACCCGCCTGGACGCGTTCCTGTGTAACCTGCTCTAAGGTGGCCCTGCTCTGGCAGGGGGTTGGACTAGATGATCTACTAAGGTCCCTTCCAACCCTAGGATTCTATGATTCTATGATTCTAATGAAGATTTATCAGTCAGTCACAAGGATTTTATTGTTTGTGATTTATAACTGTTGTCCCAAATAATCACCTAGGTGCTTACAAAATGTCCTTATTTTCTCATCTGGTAGTTACTGATTTGATGAAAGTGCAGTTATAGATAACAGGAGAAATGAAATGGTTGCTATGGATACAATAAATGAACTGGAGTTTTGTTGGGGAAACGAATACTAGTTCCTTTTACTGCAGTGTTTTTCTGTAGTCTGTGTTACAGGCCTTTGAGCTGCTGTTACTTTCTTTGGAGCTTGCCAGACTGAGATAAATATAAAGGATGCTTTATACTATCCTGCCTCTGCTCTGGGATCCAAAATGCTGGACCTGGTTTGGCGGTTTTCAGTCTCTTTCAATTATCTGTGTGTTGTTTTCATGGAACACCTTTAGCCTTTCCAGGTTCTTTTTCTTGTTCTCGCTTTAGTCCTTGGACGCTGTGGATCACAGAGAGAAGAAGTGTTGATCTAGGCCAAGGAGATGTTAGCACAAGGGAAATAATGCTTTGCTCTCAGTTCCTTCATCTGCAAAGTACAGAATGCTTGTGTATCCCCTCGGAGTTGGAAGCAAGGAGGGGTCTGACACGGGGAGCACCAGTGGAATAACCTGGCAGGCCTGTCTCTGCTGGCAGCGGTGTGCAGAGCCTGGGGCCACACAGGTGGTGGTAGGGATTGTGCTTTCTACTTAGCTGAGAAACCAGTGCAGTAGAGCATGAACCTTTGGTCATTGTTGTTGGCTACCCAAAATCTCCAAAAAGTGATGTCCAGGCTCTTGGTGGCTGGACCGCTCTGAGGCTTGCACCACTGCGACAGCTTTGCGGTAGCCATGGGGGATTGCTTTGTTAGAAGCACAGGCATGAGGTGGCACACAAGTGAGGATGCTTTCACTTTTAGCCTCTCGGTGCTGTACAGGCTCTAAGGCTTCTCTAAACTGTGGTTGCTGCTGTGTCCCAGTGTGACACTCGATCTTCCAGTATGCAGCAGAGTGTACCACAGTGACCTGTTTGCTCCACTCTAGTTCCTGACCATGTTCAACCTCATCAGACAGAAATAAACCGTTTTCTTCTGACTCCTTTTCTTAATAGAGTGCTTCTTTATTGCGAAAGAACAGTTTACGTTGTTCTTTCCTTACATTTGTATTAAACAGGAAGGAAAATTCTTTTATTATTATAGATGTCATACCATTATACATGTGTCCATCCTTGGAGATAGCCAAACCAGGTTCCGAGCAACCTGCTCTGCGTGACCCTGCTTTGAGCAGAGGGGCTGGACTGGAGGATTTACAGCCTCGAGGACTCTGCAGCTTTGTCATTTTCTGTAAAGGCAGTAAACTTCAAGTCGGGAGTTACCCAGCAGCACTAAGAACTGAAATATGTTCTCCTTTAATGATTATTGTGAACTACTGGAAATACACTATTGTGAAATTGTTCTGTATTTTGCAATGTGCAGCTCTGCTACCAAAATAGTGTATCAGTGTAAAATCAGTAAAAATACTTATTATGCTTTTCAATAATGAAATTGAATTTTCTTAACTTCTGTAGTAGGGAGTGACAGCACGTGGTGGTTACACAGAAAAGCTAGTTCTCGTCTGCAGAGCTCCCTTCCATAGCGAAACATCGGAGCTCAGTTTTACCTTCTTTTATTTAGTACCTAAATAGACTTTTAAATGAGCAGCAGTTAATTATTGGTTTCCTAAAACTAATAAAACAATTAAAGATTAAAAAAGAAAGACAGTTGGTTTGGACACTGTTGGAGATGCATTATATTGTCTGAAGTGAAGGATAATTTTTACTCTTCTTATTGGTTAAATGAGAGTTTACTCATTGTGTGCCATTAAGATTCACAAGCACATCAACTGAGCAGTGTGAGGGTCTTGCATGCTGCTTTTGTCATTAGCAAAAAAATTTAATAAGCTTCTAGAAATAGGAGAAATAAAGCCCATGAAGCCTTTTTTTATGACACAGCTTTAAATGAAATCTGGAATCTTGTTTGTAGGGACTAGCATCTGGCCGTTTCTCCCCTTTGCATAGAATAATCTTTTAAATCACTGGAAGGTGGGCAGCGTAATGCTTTTCCCTCCTTTTTTTTCCCCCTTCTCACCATATAAACAATTCTGTAGATTGCAGATCTGCGGTCTTCCTCTTTGTTCTTGTGGGAGAATCCCCAAGACAGTAAATCACCCAGATGAAGGTAATCTGAAAGGAGCAAACTGAAATGGCTTTAGCTGGGATAATTTGTTTGTGTCTAACTGGTATAAAATCTCTTTAGGTTTTTACAGTAATGGATTGCTCTGGTGTTACGATTCCTGTGTTCAAGCAGTACAGATGTGAAGTCCCAGGAGTGTTATTAGCTTGAAATATGTTCTTTGATTTGCATAATGAGTGTAATTATAAATCAGGACTCTTCCATCATGATGAAAAACCTGTTACCTGTCCATGGAGAAAGGAAAAAAAAAAAAAAAAAAGTTCTGTGCTCACCTAACAGGAAAGTCTCAGGAACACTGAATTAATAGTTCTGCCCACATCCCGTCATTGGGGGTCCAGTGTGTGCATCTCCTCAGAGGAGAGGCTGTGTTGCAGGCATCTGTCATCAGCGAGAGCTCAGGGGTTGTCAGATAGACATGGTGAAAATACATTTATAGTTGCAGCTACATATTGCACTTCGCCCTTGGTGGCCTTTCGCCTGATACCCGAGGACACTGTGTATAGGAATCAAAGACAGATTTGTATGGGGTGTTCCTGTCTGGGGGACCAGGGGTGGTCCCTTGGTAAGCATCCTCGTGGTGTGCGAGAAACATCCAGGCGAAGTCTCGAGAGCAGAGATAAACTGAGTTAATAACCAGAAAAAGGTGGGATGAGAAGCCAGTTTGAACTGTGAGGATGAAAAGGGAGGGAAAGGTAAGTTGTAACACTGCAGCCCTGCTGCAGGACACCGCAGTGGTGAGTTGGAGAAATGCCCCTTCTTCTGGTCACCTTGCTAGAACAACATGATAAAATCATGATGAGAAATGCTTGTCTAGCAATAAGACTTCCTTATAGAGTTTTCTAGTCTGTGTCAAGTGCTTACCTTAATTTTTTTCTTCAGGCATGTTGTCTGCCCAATACTATATAATACCACTAAACTTTTTTGTAATAAGAAATCAGGAACAGATTAGGGAGAAGAGAGCATTTTCTTCCCTTTTTACTGAATCTTTCTGCAAAAGAGAAGAACAAGGTCTTATGAATTAATGAGTCCTGGGTTTCACTGTAATTGTAATGAAATATATGAATGAAAATCAAGTTCTCCCTCCCTCTTCTAAATTAGGCACCTGCAACAACTTAAACTGCACTTTCGATATCTGGACCTTACCTGCTGCAGGAATTAAGTGTGAAACCTAGCATGGAAGTTAAACAAGTTCTTTTGCACTTGAGAAGGCAAAAACTAGACAGGACTTGTATGCACCAAAGAGATGAGTCTGGCTGCTCTTCTCTTCTTGCCTGCCTGTCTGTTGTAGAGGACCACCGTTTGACATCCCCGCTGGCTGGCCGAGTCTCCTGACGTGCGTTGGGAGCAGCGTTACTGGCAGGGCTGTTGTCACCTGCAGTGTCAGGCTGGCTGATACCTGCCCCAGGCTACTTTTTACTTTGTCACTCTTTATGCTGCAATCTTTCTATGTCATTTACCCTGCTTCCCTTACTAGATGGAAGAGTCTCAGAGGTTTTTTTCCTTCTACCGTGGATCTTGGTGTCACAGAAAGTTACTGTGCTTACTGTTTTAGCCTAGAGTAATTCAATTATGCCATTTGAGGGGAAGAGTCAGCTAAATGCTTCCTCCAGAAGAATGAGGTTTTTGTAGCCTGTCTGTTTTACTTTGTTAAGTCCTAAAAGTTCATAACTGCCTTTCAGTTTTGGAGATTTGATGTTCAGTAGATGTTCAGTATTGCCCAACATTTAGGCTCTCTATGCCGACTTGAAAAAAGCGATCTAAGTGTAAATTTTGAGAAAACGATAGCTAAATTCCAGAACTGACTTACCTTGAATAGTCTCTGACAATAGAGTAAGAGATTAAACATGTTTTTTTAATTGAAAATCTGTTTCCTGTTTCACTTGCATGAATGTCACTTGAGGCTTGAAATTATATTGCCAAATTTTGGGAACAGATCTGGTAAGATGCATCTAAATTCTGAGATGTGATAGAAGTGCTATTGCACTGAAAAGGTTACTGGAAGGCACCTGAGTCATCTGCGGAGATGAAAGCTAAGGGCAAACTGATATTTTCCAGAGGGGTACAAAACATAGGCAAAATAAGAAAGAATTATGTTGGCACAGTTTTCTTACCAATTAGCAAGAAAGAGCTTGAGAGTTGCCACTTTTAGATAATGTGGAGTAGCAAACACTGTAACGCTGGCATCGATCAGGTCATTGACTGCGTAGTTTGTTATCATAGCTCAGATAGCAGCATTACGGATGCAAGAACAGAAATTAAAATATTTTAATTGAGACACACGAGAGAGAGCATGCATGACTACTGAAGAAAAGCCCCCCAAACCCAAAAAATCCAACAGCCCCCTCCTAAAATCCATCAGAGTTTAAGTAAATTCATTTAGAAGTATATTAGCCGAGAGATAATTACATGTGGAGTTTTCCACTCTCGAGACTCGCATCCACACAGTGCTTGGATAACGGTGGTGTGCAGTCAGGAAAGGCTTCCCCATGGTCCCTCGTCCTCTGGGTGAGATGGGGTGAGGGCAGATGGTGTCCCTGGGGGCCAGCCTGGAGGAGCCGGGTGCCTTCTACACAGGTTCCGTCCGACCCTGACGTCTGGGGCTGTGCGGCATGGCCAGCCATGTCCTCTGTGTCGCTGCGGATGTTAACAGAGGGCTCAGTTGGCTTTAAAAAGACAACAGCTTGCTTTGGTTTTAGTGTCACTAATAACTTCAGGAAATGAAGGTAAAAGATTGCTGACTGTGATACCGCATCCTGTTTCGTACAGGAAAAGATAATATTTTTGTTTTGGGGCTTTAATGTGCCTATTATTAGTCTTGACAGAGAATGTATTCTGTGGTGCATTATTTTGCTTTCTTTCTCGTTTTCCTTGTAAGTGAGTATTTTTTTTGTTCTCAGTATGGTTTTTCTGGTCGCTACTTCCACTCCTACAGCCCCCTTGGAATCACCAGGGTTGGGACCTGGTCCTTGCTCCCTTTCAGATGCTAGTTTTTTCCCTTTGCCTTGTTTTTGGTGAGAAATGGCTTGGCAGCCTGCCATAAAATAATAAATACCACTTTTTTGCTAGGGAAAAATGGCCTTCCATACAGTTAATGTACGTGTCCTGGGAAGTCATTTAAATTTTTGCTGTCAGCAGCAAGTTGAGTTGATCCTGTATTACACCTCTGCAGATACTGTCATTCCCATACTGTGGGGAATGGAGAATATCTGAATGGTCTCTTAAGAGTCCTCGCTTTGTGTTGCCTGTGGGTGGTGTGGTAGGCAGTTGTATTTGGAGCAACGTAAAAAGCCTAAAACCAGAAATGAGTTCCTGCTTGGTTTCTTGTCTGGTTTTTCCCTTGTCCCAGTGTGAGGTTGTGTGTAATGACTTTAGAGCAGCAGGATTTCTACAACGTGCTTGTGTTTTGGCCTTTTCTTTACCTTATCACGTAATAAGTATATAGATCTCGGCAGCACTGTGTTGAGTAGTGCTGTAATACAGAATCAGGTGTGAAGCTCCTCATTGCTGGTACTCAGAGATCTTCTCCTGACTGTTGTACATTATATAAATGTATATAAATTATATACATACATATAAACATAAGCACTTAAGAATCACTTTCGTACCCAATTTTTAATAGCAGTTTGCCAGCTAACCCACGTCTAAGGGAGAGGCCCTAGTGATGAAGCTGCAGGCAGCACTCCTGGGAGGTGAGAGAGCCCGTGCTGACACGCGGGGTGCTGCCTTCCCTGCTGAACTAACAATCCCAGCAGTGTTTCTTACTGCACAAATGCAGGTCTGAGGTGTGAGGTTTTTTAATTTAGATAAAGGATAGAAGATGAGGACTGCTGCAGTACCCTGTCCGGGCAGCGCTGAGTGGGACAAGAAACATGCTTTAGTGTTGTGAGAAGAGGGCTGATGCAGGGCTGTTGAAAAGCTAATTCTTTAAATGAAATTAAATCAGATTAAAAGAATCATTAAAAGTCTGTAATGATTTCTTTAAAGCAGTTGTGGGGTAATCCTTGGCTGCGTGATCAAGTGTGAAAAGTCCCAGAGGCAGAGGACAGTTTGAGTGGCATTGCACAGGCACCTGGATGAGACGTAGTTCTGGATGGGGCAATGAAAGTAAGATTGTAATGAGAGCTATGGAGACTGCACTGAAATAAGCATCCAAAAACAGAGAAGTGCTACAAAGAGTTATAAAATCAACAGTGAAATCTCAGCCCCCTCTAAAGACAATTGTGACATAGTCAGCGGTCAGATAATATCCTTAATTTCAATGAAAGCTGTGTAGCTACCTCTCTTTGCGGCTCTCCGGCACAAGCATGCGGTATGGCTCTACGTGGGAACTCGCTGCTGGGAGCGATACTCAGCAAAGCCACAGACCTTTGGGACAGGTTTCAAGAAGAACAGAAAAAGTCAGAGCTGAAAACTGATTTCTCAAGAATATGTCTGTTGTGATTCAGATTATGAGAGGCATAAGATGTATGAAAGTGCCAGTAAAGCATAGTCTTGAATTGTTTGGATTGGTGTGCAGGAACTTGCTTTAAAAGAATCTGACGAATTCATAGAATTATCACAGAATCATAGAATTATCAGGGTTGGAAGGGACCTTAAAGATCATCTAGTTCCAACCCCCTGCCCTGGGCAGGGCCAACCTCCCACCAGACCAGGCTGCTCAGAGCCCTGTTCCAGCCTGGCCTTAAAGGTGGGAAATTTTGATGCAAGTTTATGGAAAATACTGTGACAGTGGTGTTCATAGCAACCCTTGAGATGCTATAGAAATGTGTGCTAAAGGAAGTGTCCTCACATAAGGCATTTAAGAGTAGTCAGAACAGAATAAAAGTACATCAAATCCCAGATAGTAGCACTGCAGTTCTGGGGAAGCTACTGGTCCTTCTTGTGCTTTATATACACAAATTTGTTTATTTTAGCTTTTTGGTTCTTTCTGTGGCAAGTCCTCTCTTTTCTTTCTGGATGTATTTCTGCACTGTTGTGTGTTACACTGAATTTACCAGATTTCTCGTAGCCCTTCTCAGACTGGATGGCTTGGTGTGGTTCACAGGCTTTGTTTTTCTTGTAAGGACACAAACCAGCAGCCCTTCTGTGGCTCCCCAGAGATGGTGCTTGACCTGAAATGAAGCATTTGATTTGAGAATTTTACATTTTCTTTGTTCCTTTATCATTTCCCACGGTAGGACTCTGCTGGGAGAGGAGGAGGAGGGGGAGAAAGAGCATTGAAAATTTTCAGGACTTTTGGTGGAAGTCTTTTAACCAGCTCCAGCTGATGCATGCTGAATTGCATTTATTATCACTTCTGTGCCCTGTTTCATAGCAGAGCTTCATGACTTTACCTTCAGAAAGCTCTCTAGATACCTCAATCCAGCCCTTTTGGGAAGACCATGTGCGGCTGCACTGTGGCACTTCATTTCCCAGAGGAGCTGTGAAGCAGCCTGAGAGTTTCAGTGCCGAGAAAAGGGATTTTTTTTGGTTTCCGTGGCATGTCACTGCTGTTACTGACCATTCTTGCATTAATATTGAGCTGTATCTAAGCCCAAAGCTTTTTAAAGAGATCTGTCTTTCTCTTCTTTTCTACTTCAGAAAGATTCAGACTTCCAAGCCATCCGCTTCCTATGTATTACAGTTCAGACACATATGAAACTTAAAACCAAGGAACGTTTTTCTGCCAACTCTCTTGTGCTTAGTAAAGCTCCTCCACAGGCGTTTGCCACGTCCGTGCTCTTTGAGTCACCTAACCACGCTGGGGTGGGAAGTGGGATGGGGGAGACCAGTTCCTGTCAGCATGGCAGTTTAAGCCACGAAATGAGAGCTGCAGCAGAAGCTGATCTCCCTTATTTTTGGTTGTCGTATAGCTTGAGCAAATACAAAAAAATGCGTGGGTCTCTGCTGTAACACAAGTAAGTGATACACTTCTCTTTTGATAGGGAATTGCAGTCCATGACAGATTCTCGTTTGCTTTCAAACATAATTTGAATTAATTTGTTTTCTTGATTGTGTCTGTTTCTAAAAGCTTATGGTGATAACTTTGCTGTCACTCTTTTTACTGAAGTTGATATTTTGGAATACCAGAAAAATAGATGTCATGTGAAATAACCATTGTCAGTGTCGTTGAGCTGGGTTTGGTAGAAGGACATGCGTACAGCTACAGTGCATGCTGCTTTACCTCCCCTGTAGAGGGTCTTAGGGGAAGAGGTGACTTTTTAAGTGAGTTCGAGGAAAATACTGGAGTTAATGAAGCAACATAATAGGTAAAAGAAGGGTATGCCCAGTGGCAGGGTGGGAAAGGCTGTGCTTCCCCCGCTTAGCAGGAGAGGGTTAGGAGCTGGTCTAGTGCAGGGCAACGTGTGAAGTTGGAGAGATGAGGAGAAACACGGGCTTGAGAGCTGTCAGTCCTGGACCACTCTGAGGATGGTGTTGGGTGCTTTGTAGCCGACTGGAACAAGCAGGATAACGTTGTGCCGTTACTAGAGCTGAAGCCATGAGGTAGATTTTATTGCAGCATGTGGCAGGTAAGGCTGTCGACACTGCATTTTCCTACCGTGTAGCGAGTGCTGTAGCTTCTTGAAAGACATCCCTAACCAGCTGTGTCTGTAACACAGCCTGAGCATGAAGGACAGAGTATTGTACCGCTATACATTCCTGCTGACACAAGGAAGACATATTCAGCACCTTTTAATTTGTGTCAGAGTTCCTTTTAGCAGGGTGGGGGTTTTTATTCAGATATATATGTTAGCTCTGCCCTTGAAGCCTTTTGCTTTCTACCAGAAAGTCTCTGCCTTAAGAGCAGCCTCTCCTCCTTGAAAGGCTTTTGCTAAGGAGGAAGGGATGAATGGAGAGAGAACTTCACTATCAGGGACAGCATTAGAGAATGCCCAAGTGGATGTTTCAGTTGAAAATACAGGAATGCTTGAACTGGGCATAACGAAACCTGCTCAGTGCCTGCTCAGTCCATAGCCAAACTTTGGGAAGAGCTAAGTTCCTGTTAACATGTCTATTAAGATGGCTGGGCAAGAAGTAGCTTTCAAAATAGCTCTGCATGCTAACAGCTGAGGGTTTTGTTGTTATTTTTAAATCTGGTCAGTTCTGGGCACATGCTTAGTTGTCCAGACTCAGTTAGCTTCAAAAATGTCTTTGACTATTACATAGATTCTAGTTCATTTTTCTTTGTGTATTTTCCTGCAGAGAGGTTTTTAGTCAGACTGGGGATGGTTGCGTATCCATTTGATGTGCACGATGCGTATTACAAAACAGCATTAGAGATGGACACCACTGCTGGATGCATTTCTGGATGCAACGGCTGGTTTCCATCTGGAATATTTTAACTTTTAGATGCTTGAAGAAGGAGCAGCGAATTATAGTGTCTTCCCGTGCTTAGAGTTGTACCTGATGGGTCACATTACGCTGAATTGCCTTTTGTAGCTGTTGACTCACTGATGTTGCAGACAGCCTAAATCATCCCAAAAATTGGGAAGCTCCTGGAGGTTATCTTGTGGGCAAGGGCACTGGGTGATAGCAGTCGTGGCAGGAGTAGGAAAGCCCTTCCACTGGTCGCTAAGGCTATTTTCTCTTCCCTGGAGACGGCAGGGAAGGTTGCCCCGAAGAGCAGCAGCAGGGGCTCCATGGCTGGGGTTGTGCTGCCTGCAGGGCAGCTGAGAGCCCTGGTGTCCCGATTTGAACGACACAAGATGAAATTTCTAATGCTTGGGAAAACTGCACTTTTAGAAGACTCTAGTGTTTGAATTCAAGAAAATATTTACTTCATAGACAGCTATGGGATGTGGGATTCCAGGTCTCAGTGTTTTTGAGCTCGCCAGGTGTGGGGGATGACGAGGAGCGAGACCCGCGCACTTGCCCCAAGCTGCCAACAGGATTGTTTCATACCATGAACATCACATTCAACATAAGTCACACAGTTTGCTGAGGAGTTCTCTCTCTCTCCCTTGCTGGCTGCCATCCTGAGCACTCCTTGCCCCAGTGCCGGAGCCCTGAGCCCTTCCCGTCCTCCCGCAGCCGCAGCGCTCGCAGGGTCCCACGTTGGCTGTCCCTGGGGGGGGGGCACGGCTCCTGCTGATGGGATGGGCTGAGTATAATTCTTATATATCTTATATTAGTATTGGGATTAATACTGGTTCTTTAGTATTATTGTTAATGTTGATTATTTAGTCTTATCCTATTAAATCTATATTTCAATCCTTGTGTTTCCTTGTTTTTCCCCAGTTATCCTTTCCAGATGGGGAGGGGTCATTGGGTGAGAGAAAAAATTGTCTAAACAACAATAAATTGTTGTGCGTTTTTCAAACCATAACACCTGGGGAGAGCTTCGCCTCTCCTGGGTGTCACGGGTTTGGGCATGGCAGAATTGCCCCTGGGCAAGCCTGTCTTGCGCAGGCATTCAGTCACCTTCATCACTCGGATGGATGGAGATATTCCCCACTGGTATTAATTCTCCGTGAAAGCAAACTTCTAAAGTAGGTGTTGTTTATCAGTGCCTTCCCAGTGTGTCTAGTCTGTAGAGCCTTTTTCTGTTAGTCCAGCATTTGTCATCCCTTTCACTCCCTGTGTGCTCTCCATGCCTGGCATGGGAGGTGGGCTACCTAATGAGCTGTGGGCTTTCCTCCTTTCAGCAGAGTAGTGCAAAAATCTCCCCCTCTAAAAGGGGGCTGTGTGAGGAGTCCTGTCGGATCAGCAAATGTAGGATGTGCCAAACCAGTAGCTTCTCATAACATTTCTGGTTATTGCTGCTATCAGTCACAACCTCAAAGATATATTTTATTTTAAACTGGAATTATTTTTGAAGGCTGCTCCCTGGGGACTAGGTGGCAAGCGCAAGATACGAATCTGACTGGGGGAAAAGCCTGGGAACTGAAGTTTGGCTGCTTGGTTTCAACTGGTCACTTTACTGCTGCACTCAGTGGAGCACCCAAAATCCTTATATTTTATCTGGTCTAATAGAAATATATGTCATAGCTTTCAAGTTCGTGACAGCTTCTAAGAGAAATTTTTAAAAAATACAGACTTTCTTCTGGCTACAAACAGCTTAGTGAGGAAAAGGGGACATGCTTGAGAAATCTTTCTGTGCCATGAAGGGTTTCCTGATGATGTTGAATTCTGTCAGAAAGACTGAAGTTATTTTTCCATTTTAGCAAAAATATAAATTGTGTATATATATATATAAAAAACTTGGGCATTTTCAGAAGTTTTGTGGTTTATCTTAGTAGGAGCCTTAAATTCACATTATTTTATTAATGCAAAAAATTATCTCTGGAAAGCATCGTTTTTGTCCTTTTCTGCTTGGGTTGGTTTTGAGCAGAGGGAGTGTAACAGCGTTGTTCATGTGAGTAGAATTACAAACAAGCCAGGAAGTACTTGAGTTTACATGCGTTAGAGACACGAGGGTTGCGCACAGCAAAGCTGGGTCGTGCAGCATTTTCTCCGNATGTGAGTAGAATTACAAACAAGCACGCGCTGGGGGTTGCAGAGCTCTGCCCGGCATGGGCTGGGAAGCGCTGGCACTTCGCACACCCAGCCAGGCTGCACCTCTCTGCCCGGGGCTGCTGCAGGTCCTCAGGGATCAGATGTGAAGTCTGCGTCAGCCAGGCTCTCTGGTAATAACTGTTTATTATTAGTAGCCTTTTATAAGGTCTGGACACAAATAACCATTTTTTTGGTCAATTTGTACATAGCAGTACACTTTCCAAGCGTTTCCATGGCTAAGCCAGTCTGGGGAGGGTTGGCACAATCTGCTGCTGGACTGGAGAGCAGAGCGGAGGCGGTTTCCATGCTGCTCCTGCAGGTTTGGTGGATGCGGGAGGGAAGGCAGTGGGCGACCCGTCACCCACTCACACCTGGGAGCTTCTGGCAGAACCACGGACATCTTGGAGGTGGCTACCTGGGCTACGCCTGGTTCTTATTTATGTTGTCCCTCTTGCTTTCCATGCCCAGGAGCACCCTGGAGTGTGCTCGGAACTCAGTGGGTTTTACTGTCAGAGAACTTCATGTGAAATAATCAGCGAATCTTGTTTTCACAGATCATTTTAGAGCACTTGGAAAAACACATAAGGAAAGTGGATTTTTGTCTTGTGTGCAAAAGGCAGCCCTTAGGGGCCACATCAGAGATGAATAGAGAGAAACATCTTGGCTTAAATTAAATAAAAAAGAATGAAAACCACTTCTGTGGTTTCACCCATGCGTATTTTTCTTGATTTAGGGCCAGCACTACATTTGGTGTTTAAGGCATTTGTGGCTTTCCAAGTTCCTCTTTTTTTCCAACTACTTACCAATTTTATTTTCTGCTTTGTGCCCACTTGCTCTTTGGATGTACTGTCAATAAATTCATGGGTTCAGTGCCAGCAGTAGGTGAACAGCAATAAATTTTCAGCAGTAACCTGTATATGCAATATACAAGATGATATAAAATACTGTATTTTTAGAAGACAATGAATTTTTTGTTGTTGTTGTTGTTAATATCAGGTCTTGTTTAATGGGAAGTAGCAGAATGCTTCACTAAGTATTGACTCTGCAAGTGCCCCTGAGCACAAGTCCTGGAGCATTCAGAGCCAAGCCAGAGCTTGTTTCGAGATGGACACGTCTGTTGAGTAATTACTAGTGGAGGATCTCGTGCCTTGATTGTTTTGACAGGATTTTGCAGTAGAAGAGAAAAACTTGTTTGTGGATTTATAAAATTAGCATCAAAGCCCTCTGCTTTTCAGTAACGTAAGTGGGTTGTAATAGCTTTTAGCCTAGACATAAGAGGTGTCTGTTGGTGCTGTGCACTTGAAGGCAAGCTCTTATTTTTATCAGTAAGAAAGGAAGGTGGTTGGACCTGCTTTCACAACTATAAATCTCAGTAGGAAACAGAAAGGAATTGGATTTTAGTTCTTTCTGAAACTTTACAAAATGATATCAGGAAGACAGTCTGTTTTTGTGGCAGTGGTTGGGGAGGAACAGGGAATGTTGAGGGCAGCCGGTACCTTATCCCAAGTCAGCACAGAGGGAGCTGGGCTTGGCTGAGGATGCCCAGCTGAGGACGTCCCAGGGATGCAGTACACGAGGACAGGAGGAGCTGTGACTCCCTCAGCCACCACAGGGGCTGTGGCCACGTCTGGCATCTCCTGCGGGCTTCGGCACCTGCCAGAGACGAGGCCACTGCCATGCTTCTGCGATCAAACGACATAGCATGGTTGGAGGTGTCTGCTGATCTCTTCTATAGAGCTGTTGTAGGTACAGAGATTTGTCCACTGAGAATCAGACCACTAAAATAATTTTTAGGGAAATACAATATTGCTGCATTGCCTTCCAGTCGTGGGCACTGGAGAATACCTGCCGAAACAATGAGCTCTGTCTTCTATATGATGCCCTGTTTATTTTCTTGAATGAGAGCTTTTCCCTTGTGCACTATTTTAATTTCTTCCTGTGCTGAGCTGCTGTTAATAACAAAGAAGTCTCCGTCCTTTCCCTAAAAAGCTATCCTGTTGCAGCACTGCCGCAGCCACCACAGGGAGCATGTAGTACCTGGAGCTGAGTCTCAAATCTGCTGAAAAGCAGATTTTGTGGTAGAAATGCTAATGGAGTTTCAACAGCAACCATACTGAGCAATTCAGGGGTTCTATATTTGGGTGACAGAGATCAGTAAATAGACTTGTGCCATCTGAATCAATTTTTGTCAGCAAAATTGACTTTTAGTATTTTATGCTTATTTAAAAATAATAATTTGTATCACTGTGAAAGTCTCTGCATTTTGAGGCCAGCTCTCAGCTAATCTTCCCAAGCAGTCTGTAAGGCTCAGATTTCAAAGTCTTTTTTCAAAAGGTCACATCATGATTTAATACCATTAGTATAAACCCAGGATAATTTAGTTGATGTGAATGTAGGTGCTCATCATCTCAGGTTTTTGATCATAACATAAATCTGGCCAAGAGTAGGTTGCATTTGTGAAGCTAACGTCGAGTTCTTGAACACATCTGAGGAGGGTGAAGATTGATTTTTTTTTTTTTCCCCACATTTAGATGAATACTTTCTGCATGATGGAGGTCACCTCTCGCTCCAGCAAAATGCTGGTAATTTCAAGTAGCCAACTTTAAAATGGGAACATGGAAAGAATGTCATGTTTTCTTTGCCATTTTTTTTAATGTGTTAGTGTTCCAATTTCTACATTTGATACATTTTCCCCTTCTTGGTACTGCCGGAAGCATATATATTCATGTGTTCAAATGCAGCAATTTTAAACCACAGTCTTTTTTAAACTCTTTTTTTTTTGCCTTCTTATGATACACTAGTAAAGCTGGCATGGGGATTTCATGGAGCTGTAGGCTTCCCACAAGTCCAAAAAATCCCAAATCCACTATGTGAAAGTGTATGTATGGGTTTCTTTCCACAGTGGCAGTGAAATTAATCAAGAATGTTAAATTAAAAGACAAACAAACATTAATCACTTCTTTCTCTGTTTTCCCACTGGATCATATCTTAATGGCGTCTTCTAGACTGGAGCCTTTTGAAGGAATGTTAATATTTTGTGTAAGAATAAATAGCAGTAAAATGCAGCTTGAGTGATTAAATCTCCTGAAGGAATGGTGCTTGTATCATTCCCCCCAAGCAGGACACATCTCTTATTCACCATAAGTTACGTGTATTTTGCCAAATAATATGATGATGCACTTGTATTTCTTTTTGGAGAAATCCTGTTGAAATGTGTTTTATCTTTTATTTTTACTCTCTTATTTTGGGTGTCCATAATAAAAAAGTAAGTAATTAAATGTAGGATTACTGAAATTCTGTCTGTCTTATCAGCCAGCTAGTTTGACATGATTATTAAGGCTGGATCTATTGATTGTAATAACTTGTGAGTGAATGGCTCACCCCTCTCTACCACCCTCCCTTTCCTCAGGAATTTGAATGAGTGATATACTTCTAGAAGTAACACAAATTTTCTTCAGGATTAAATAAATACTGACTTTTTTTCCCCTCTCCCTCAGGTTGCCCTTGTTCTCCTTTTCAAATCAAATGTCACATTGACTCAAATCCAGCGTTGGAAGCATGTGGGGAACTGCAGCACGTCAGCCCAGCACAATGTATCCATCAAACCGGAAGGAAGCCCAAAACCAAAACTCCACTGGCCAAAATGCATCCTCTGCAGAAACCACAAGGCAAGTGGCTTTGTCCTCCTAGCAATTGTACAAGCTGCTATCACATGTGAAGTGTAATCTTTGTAAATTAATTGTTTTAATTTTAGGTCACAGCAAAGTTGTTACTTTTGTGTTCTAGGGTTCAAGTACATCTGGTAGGGTTTTATTATCTTCATTTTTTCCAATGTTAGGTAACCTCTTAGGGAAGCCTTCAAGAAGAAATTGATTCAGGAATAACAGATTACTTTGCTTGTCAATGTATGTTTCCTGTACTGTTGTTATACTTCATGCAGCTGTGAAGTCTAAGTTTAATTTAGCAATATTGTTTTCGTTCTTTATTAATATTTTCTTTAAATTATTTAGGTAAAAATAGCTTGTTGTTTAAGCCTGATCTGTTTTCCATTTATTGTAAGAACTATGCATAGCAACAGGAAATGCCTAAATGGAACAAATGTACTTTAAAAATGAGAAATAGAAGCTGAACCAGTCACATGCAAGTGTAGTGGGGGCTGTGATAATTCCACAAACCTGCCAGACTCATAGACAAATAGGTGGCAATCCCAAAGTACAGTAGAAGAGAAGGCAGGAAGAAGCATGTTCCACTCAGTCTCCAGGCAGGTCTGGTCTCCCCAGGCTTTTCTTCCCTAAGACTTATGAATGTTAAAAAAAGAGACTGCAGTAAATTTCTTGGAAAGAGGATAAATTGTTTCCATGTTTCTCCATCAGTGAAATGACATGTGTTCTCTCTTTGTATTGTCAATTTGTCAAGTGCCTCCACTGCTGCCACCCCTGCTTTGCAGAATTGGTTAAAATACTGTTTAATGGGTGCTTGTGTTAAGGTAATTGTGGATGCAGAAAGCATGTCATTTGAGAGGTGTTTGGAACAAAGGAGGGTGAGCCTGGAGAAGATACTAAGTTCATAACCCAAAATGTTTTTCAAGAAGCACACCCATGTGATAGACAGTCACTGTCCTGTGAGAAACAAAAGATATTTTGGTCACCATTAGGGTGTTGTACACACCAAGCCTCTGCACCGCCACCCCCTCACAATTCACATGCCTATATGAAAGCAGTTTTCTTATATGCATTCAGCCTTAAACAACTACAAAGAAAGTATTGTATTTTCTGATTCTGGAAGTAGATTTCAAATGCTAGTATACTTGTTCATACTTGAAACATCTCATGAGGTCTGTGTATTTATGGGGCTTTCACCTTGAGGTCTTGGGTATCCAGGTTTAATCAGTGGGTGTTCCATGTATGTTACTAGTTAGTATTGTTAGTATTCCATGACTACTGACAATAAAAAGGAATACCATAAGTGTCGGTTCAGTAAGAAACAGAATGAATTCAGCTGGTGTGGATCCTTTCCTGTTGTAGCGATTGCCCTGATTTCCAGTTACTGAGGACATAGCATGTTTTTTATGCGTAAGTACTTCAGAAAATTTGGAGGGAGCCTTGATGATTCGTTGATGATCCGTCAAATCATGCCTAAAAGTTACCCAAGTTAGATTAGTATGATCTGTTTCCATCGCTGAGATAGGTACTACTTCTTCTTTCTACTGCTCACGCGCATCCAAGCTCTCTCGCCCATAGCCAAGATTACAGCCGTAACCTGGAACCAAAGAAGTCAGTGTGTCTTACTGGGTAGCTGGGGCTCTGAAAAGGATGGAAATTTGTTACTGAGGTGAAATAAACACCCAAAGGTAAAATGGTTTCTTGACTAGTTACTCTCGCTAATACTTTTTTTTGACAGAACTCTGTTGGGCTTCTTGTTGTTACTGTAAAAGTATTTCCAGAAGAAACGGGAATCCCAGTGAAAATTCCCATGGGAGAGTGTTGTGTAGTACCAGATACTCAAAAATCAGACCACCTACTGTTGTCTCAGACTGAGCCATGTTAGCCAAAGCTACAAACCGACATTACACATCTTGGTCATGGATGTGTCAGTCATCTTCCTGAAAGACACTTCTTTGTCATAAATTTTAAGTAATAGTTTTATTATTTCACTTCTTTATAATAAAAGTACTTTTTAAAAGTATCTGCAATTAGCTTACATATGACAGTAGAGAACAGTATGTATGATACTTAGCAAGGAAGGGAAGATGGTACAGTTTTTTTTAATACAATCATAGAATCTGTTAGGTTGGAAGGATCCTTTAAAGGTCAAATTTTTTTTGTCTTCCCTTTTATTGACTTTGTAATTTGACATGGTTTTTCTCCCATTGAGGTTCTGTTACTGTATTGTTTGGATACCCAGTAAAGAAAGGAAAACACTTATGCCTCACCAGGAAAATTAAATCATCAAAATAATTTTTAAAAAGGTTGTTTATATTAAATTGACTGTACTGAAGTTGACATTTTTCCTATAAACCATCCTTGCTTCCTCTTCATGGCCATGTCCAACAAAAGTAGTTGTGGCAGTGTGGTGCATTTCCTTGCAGCGGACATAAATTTTCCTCAGTTTTTTGTTGGTATTTTTATGCAAGAACCTTTCCTCCCAGGGCTTTGTCCCCAAAGCTACATGGATGCCTCATTAAGGCGTGTTTCTGTCTGATTTGTGGGGTGGGATGCACTGGCACCACCACCTGAGACTCTAGCAGCATCTCTCTACCATCACCCAAGGCTGTGCTCTTGGGTCATTTATTCTTTTTTGGAGTGTATTTACTTCCCAGGGCATAACCCTTCATAATCTGCTACATCATGTGTATTTTTTTGGTCTCTTCTTGTCAAGGGACCTTAACTGAAGTCAGTAAATCTGCAAGTGTGACTCACACCACTTGAAATTCTCTTGATTAGCTCTTCCTGGCTTTCCCAGCGAGTCACAACAGACCCACCACCGCTGGGATGACTGATGGGAATGCCTCCATCAAAATGTGTCGACTGTTTGCATTACCGTAGAGGAGGCACTAGTGAGAGAGAAATTCATGGGTGAGGGGCTGAAGTAATGCAGAGGCTGAGCTGCTTGTTTTGCAGTGAGGTAACGGGCCTTATTCCATGCTGTTTTACAGACCCAGGGCCAAGCCTGGACAGTACCTTCTCCCGCATATTTAACCTTGCCTTCCTTTTTTCTAATCCTGTCCTGCTGCTTCTCGTTATTTCACTTGTCCCTTCTGCAACAAAGAATTTGTGTCTTGCTTTCTACCTCCTCCAAATAGCTGTGGGCTGCTATGTAAAATCTTCAGGAGACGGAGGACTGGGGAAATATCATTCCAGTGTGTGGCTTCAGCCTTCAGGCACCACCTGAACCATGCTCCATAATACTAATCTCTTCCGTGCAGCTGTCTTGCTTTCTTCCCTCCACCAGTTTACTTGTCTGTGCGCATGACGGGCACTGGAGGCTGCATCCAAGGTCACGCTGGTTTGTGCCTGGGACCTGCATCAAGAAAATAATAGCGTTGGTTCCTGTGTGAGAGGTGGCTTCAGAGCGTGGGCAGGAGTTCTGCTTGGGCTCCCACCTCGGGCCCTGAATCCCTACTGAAAAGCAGCACCTACTTTTTTTTCTGGGGCTGACTGTTCATTTAGTACTGACGACGGTGGTGCACGTGCAGATAAGCTCATCTAGTGTTGCTTGGGTTTAGCGTGCAGATCCTTCAGTCACTCTTTTGTAGAAATCTAAAATGGTTCTGAGTTTAAAAGTCCATGTTGTGATATAACACTGCTTCCTTGTAAATTCTGGATGTAGGCTTTTTGTGTCAGCTCTGAAGTAGACTTATGTGGTTTAAATTTTGTTTCTTAAGTAGTGCTTAATAAGATCAGTGGCTTTGTCTCCATGCTGCTGTTGACATTTCTTAAAATTGTTCCAGTAAGTAAAAATTCATAACTAGCAAAAGTGTTTTCCTCCTTCCTTTTTGTCCAGAGTGTGTTGTCTCAGGTGATTCAGGTGGAGTCCGCTAATAGGAAAGACATAGAATGTTTACGTGGACAGCAGTGACACCCACTGCTGTTAGTGTAAATGCCTGGGCAGTGAACTCGTGACTCTTGAGGACCAGTCTGAAACTATGAAGGGTCTGATAGCGGTGGGTAGGTTCTGGTCTGTCTGCCTGCTGCCTTATGCACCTTTGGCAAAGAGCCTAGAGCTTGGCTCCACTGGCTAGATGAGCCAGATAGCTGCATGGCTCCTTTTTTTAGGTTGTTTTGTTTTCACAAGGAGAAATGTGGCCGGGTACTCGCTGATCACACAGTGTGCAAGTGAAGACCTGATGAACAAAACATAGAGCTCCACCATCCCATTTATATGCAAGACGGTTTTCTTTTCCTGCTTACCTGTTACTCCTGTGTGAGGTAGGTTTTGAGGTGCTGTTTTCAAAATTGACTATAACACCCTTATTTTAATATAGATGTTCTTGGAGACTGGGAAAATCAGTCCTTTTTTAGGAAGTGTCTCATTAAAGCTCGAATCTTTAGACGATTTGGTTTTATTCTTTGGTGCTGAAATAAGCTCAGTAATGTAGGTAGTTTAAAATCTGAGTTATACTCAGAGGCCAAGAACTCTTTAACAGTCCTTCGTCACTGACCTGAGACGATGACTATCCCCCTCCGCTGGAGCAGGGAGGGCATCTGGGCTGATATGGAGCTTTGAACAGATGCAGAGCCTTCTGCAGGGACAAAAGGGATTGGCTTTTTGGGTGCGTCTGCCTCTGTTTAGCCTCCTAAAGAAAGTAACCCTGAAATTACATCTAGAACAGGTGCTAATTAAAGCTCCATTACAGTGTTAATCACATTATGCTGATGTGCCATATGGACCATTTAAAAATTGGAAGTGCTTGAAATAGATTGTTCTTCAAAATGTTGTTTAATAAAACACGTATTTAGAGTTTCCTCATTTAATATGTTAATTCTTTGGATAATCTAGACCAGCAGGGGTACGTGGCAGCGCTGCCTCAAGCACTTTGGGAATAGTCACGCAGTCAGTTTTCCTGCCTTATAGTGTCAGGTCTGCCTCTGTGAGGTTGCTTTCACTGTAACAGCACGTGAACCTGTTGTCATGGGTTACTGCTTGCGTATTTTCAAAACCATTTACTCTGCAATCAATATAAGGTCTGAATAATTTTTTTTCAAAATTAACATTATATTTAAATTACATTACTTTTTTTAAAATACTGTGTTAAACTTTGTACATTCACCTCCTAGTGAATCCTTAAGTAGAACAGATACGTTTTTACATTTGTTTTATTTATATCGTATACAACTTAATGTAGAACCAAAAGAGGAAGGAAATTTATGAAGACTACACCACAGAAGAGATGGGGGAGGGAGAATGAAAGGAAGAAAAGCTATTATGTTCTGCCCGTGGCATTTTTGACCAGGCAAACACAAGGCACTGAACTCCATGTTGGGATTGTTTTTCGGTGGTTTTGGGTTGGTTTTTTTTTGTTTTTTTTCCCCCCAGTATAAGAGATTCAACAGAGTGCATGAGTTTTGAAAAGTCATGGGAGGGGAAACTCGTTAGTGTGATTGAGATGGTGAGCACATTTGCAAAAACGAAGTGTGAGCTGTGCATCCTGTTTGGTAACAAGGAAGCGGTAAAGTTCTGCGTTAACACGTCTGATACGGCTGTAGAAATACAAAATAGAAGCCTGTCGTATTCTTTTAGCATACAGCAGCTTGCTTTGGTGTACGAAATTCATTGGGACTGCATTTCCACAGTTTCTAAAGGATAGTGAAAGAATGGATACTCCTCATTCTGCATTGAGCACTTGGATTTTGTTCCCAATTTAGGATAAAGAAGATGGAGATTTATCCTCCTGTTCTTTCCCCTCTCTTTTATTAGTACCTCCTAAGCCTGTCCATCTCAAACCTGGGCAGGAAAGAATTCCTCCTGCACCTTCTCGGCCTTTGCCAGCTGATCCCAAGTCGTCGAGGAGCTTAGCACCTGGAGAGGAAGAGATACCAATATCCGCAGGAGTCAACACACTCATTGAGAAGTTTGAAAGTATTAGGTAAATATGACTGCGAGATTGGCTCTAGTCTCCCTTTTCTGCATTTTTAACTTAGAGCAATAAAAAACGATTGTAATTATCATGTAGAAACTTCTCTCAGAATGTTTTCTACTGGAAGTGCAGAACTTGACTGACTATGCAGTTGGTTTTGTTGTTTTTTTTTATAAAAGCATGTATTTCAGCAACTTTTAGTTCGCAACAAACAGTTGTTCTTAAGGAGCTTAAGACCTGCTGCATTTGGTAAGTGTTCAACAAGAAACCAGCAGCCTGGAGTCTGCTTTCAGTAAGTTGACTTGATGTTGGGATTGGTTTTTGCATTATAGGAACTTGGTTATTGTGATATAAAATAATTGAGTTTTCTGTCTAAGATTCAATTAACGTCAGGCATACTGTTAGCTTGCTTCTTGGAGGAAGGGGAGAGTTAAATTGCAGTGTACTGTGAAACAACGTAGTGGAGAACAGCATTTCCTCTGAAACTTCATGTATAAGAGACATTAAATAGGATAAAATATATGGGTTTTGCTGTAAAACCATCTCATTTTACAAACACATGAAAAGTTTCTCTAAAGACCAAATCTGCCTGATGGAGCTAAATGATTTTTTCATAAAGAGGGAGATGGAGACCGAGACGCTGTACTGTGCCTTGGAGTGTATTATCACCTAGATGAGCCTGCTAAGGTGTCTTTTGAGAAGAAAAAAGTTGTGCTGTCTTGTGCTTCAAAAACATTCTCTCTCTGGCAGAAAATACCTTGTCCCAAAGGCTTTGTTTTGTTGAAGAATGTAAGTTCGTGTTTAAACAAACCCACAACCAAATGCTTCTTCTAAAAGATGATTCCTCCCTCCCTAAACCTTGAAACCAGACTGTTTTTCAAGGCGACCTGAGGAGTATTAAAGGCCTGGGGCACAAGTGGTGCCATTTCAGTAAAACTTATGGCTAGGGGTGGTGTGTTTTTTTGTGAAATTGTTGGGTGAATGTTAATACAACAGTGTGCACACACTTGCCTCCTAGGATTGTAAAGGGGCGCAGGAAATACAACTTGAATCAAATAATAATCAGGCCCTTTCTCTTTTGGGGCACTTTTGAAACCTCTCAGTGTTAATATGAATGACTGCATTGCTTTCTCTCCACCCACAGGCAACCTGTACATATTCTTCAAAGAAACCAGCTAAATTTGGCTCTTAAGATGGAGCCTGGCCTGGACTCATCCAAACAACCAGGCTCGTGTGACTGTGACATGGGGGCTTCCAGCAGCTCTTCCACAAATGAAAAAAGTGAACCGAATGAAAACGAGCCAGATGTACCATGCAGTGCAGATCTATCTAACACAGACATAATGAAAATTAAAGAGCTAAGCATAGGCAATAACAAAAGCCATGAAGGCTGTACTGCTGTGACTGCGAGCAAAGAGCCTTCTGGAGAGCTTGGCAATAAAGACTCAACAGCAGAACTGAATGGTAATGGTAAAATTCCCAACAGAGACAGTGGCATTGACAGTCCTTCTTGTAGCGTGGCAGGGGAAACTTTCCCCAGTGAAGACTGTGCAGAGCAAAAGAAGGCCAGCGTGGCTGGGAACCCAGGGGAGATAGAACCTGACAAAAAGGGCACCAAACCTTCCTCTGTGGAGCAGAAGAGAGACTCCACACAGGATGAAGACAGTGACATTGATGAAGGAAGTAGCGAGGAGCAAGAGACAGCAGAAGTGCCAAAGTTAGAATATTTGGATGTAAACAAGGTAAGGTAGTTTATTCACTACTGTTAGATGCTCTGAAACCAGTTCCTGAATCTATCCAGAGATCCCTTGCATCCTTTCATATGTTGTTTGGGTTTTTTGTTTGGTTGGTTTTACATCAAAGGATCGTGATGACAGTCATTATGATTTCTTGCTTGATGCAGGTCATAACTTGTGTCTAATCTAGATAGTATTTTTTAGAAAGGTTCCCAGTCTTGATTTAAAAGGTTTCATACAGAAGAATCCATCACAGCCTGGATTCTTAGGCTGTGAGACAACTTCTAACAGTAAGTTGTTAAAATGTAAGTGCTTTTGTAGATAAAGACTCACACCTTGTGTTTCTTGTTTGGGTTTGTCTAAATTCAGCTTCTAGTTGTTAGATCATGTTGTAAGGCTCCATGATATGTGGAGGACTAATAGGTTAGGGCATCTTGCAGGGTCAGAGCCTTGCATCCTAGTAGGACATGCATGATGCAAAGCTCTTCTAACAGTAATTGCTGTGGTTTTTTACACAAACCTATGCTTCTATTGGTGTGACTACCTTTGAATGCAAAGGAGTTGTTTTGAGGGTAGTTATATCAAATTACTCTTCAGGAAAATGAGGCTAGAAGAGATTTGCTTTGAATTTTCTTTGAATCCAGAGTAATGTAGTCCAGGCTGTTGTGTATTTGCTGCAGCTGTGTAAGATTAATAACATATTCCTTTGATTATTTATCAAGAAAGTTATTTTTAGAAATAATGGTGATAGAATGGGTTAGATTTTTCCAGAAGAAGAAAACAGAAGATGCTTTGAGCAAAATATTCCACTTCTTGCTTAGTGGAGTTTTTTGTTTGTGTTTGGGGATGTTTTGGGCTTTTTTCTACACCCCCAGCCATCATGACAGTAAAGTTAGTATACTAGATTTTAATTTTTTTAAAGAATATGGTAAGTGCTAGCAACTAATGAACTGTAGCTAGTGAACTGTAGTGTTGACACCTTAGTTTGTGCAAATCAAGTGGTTCTGTTGAAATCACCAAATATATCCCAATTTGTGCATGTCAAGATCCTGTCCCTTGGGAAACACGGCAGTTAAAACTCATTCAGTAGCTTCTGGGCCAGTGGCTATCGAAGAGTGATGAAAATTGCACATGGGTAGGGGATGTGCAAGAAGTTCTGTCTCTCAGAGCTGACAAGTACAGTTTTAAAGTCCAACTAATGCTCTGTACTGTCCCCTTTTTTTCCCAAGAATAGAAGCCTGATGAGGCAAACGTACCTACAGGAAGGTGTGAAATAGCCCCAGACTTTCTCTTGCAAGTGCATTGCTTTATGCTGCCATTTTTCCTGCTGCTTTATCTCAAGCTCAGGCTGGTGTGACTGGACTCGCCTTCCTTTCATGCCATTCAAAACAAAGCCTGGGACTCTGGTACTTCATTGCTGTGCTTGCTGCTCCTTCTGCAAATCTGGTGGATGTCGATTCTGCTAGCGCCAAGGTTCACCAGAGGGAAGCAGAAAGGACCCAGCAGAGTAGGAAGCAGTGAGGGGTGCACATACCTGGTCTGTTTGGCCAAACCTAGTGGCTTTCTGTAAATGGATGTGAGGATGTGATCTTGTTTGCTTCCCTGCCAGTCCGCAGTTCCCACCTGGCAGCTGCTGTGGATTCAGGAGGAGGAACCTGCCACAGAATCACTGAATGGTCAGGGCTGGAAGGGACCTGTGGACTTCATCTGGTCCAAACCCTCTGTCACTGAGCACCACTGAGAAGAGTCTGGCCCTGTCCTTTTGACACCCGCCCTTTAGATATTCGTAAGCATTGATGAGATCCTCTCTCAGTCTTCTCCAGGCTGAACAGACGCAGGGCTCTCAGACATTACTTATCAGAGAGTTCCCTGATCATCTTCGTAGCCCTCTGCTCCACTCTCTCCAGTAGGTCTTTGTCTGTCTTGAGCTGGGGAGCCCAGAACTGGACAACCATCAGCCTGTCCCACCTCCTTGAGAGCCAGGGAGGACACTCTTGCCTTGGCACTGTGTACGTTGGACATGACAGCCTGGACATGGAAGGCCACAGTGCAGATTGCCTTGGGCTTGCACAGGAGTAAATCCATGGCCATATGAGTCAAGGAATCCAGCAGGACTTCAGGATCTGCACTGGCAAAGGAGACATCTGTCTCTTGTGTGCAAGAATTTAATGGGCAGAAGGGGGGGAGGGTTGGCAGGAAACACCTTAGTGATGGAAACTCCAATTAACATCTGTATATTAGCATCTATTAACACAACATCTAATCCATCCATTGACATCTGGTATCTCATCAGTAGTCTGCAGGTGAAAGCTTGTTTACATCTTGAATGGGCTGAAAAAAACCAGTTAGGAGGTCGTACCTCTCTGTAGTATGCTTGGTGAATTTATAAAAGAGAGAGATCTATAGTGAAAGATTTTGTTTGTTTTCTTGTGCTAGTCTTCTCCCTGCAGTGCATGTATGTGAGGCACTTCATGTTCTCCCTTGGATTTTGACTTGATTTTACCTTCAAAAAGGCATTTTTGACCCTGACCAAGCTACACAAAATTAGCTTGTTTTTGCAGTCCCAGGGAGGAGGAAGGCGTAGAGATTTGTTGCCTCTTCTGTAGCATGAGGATTGTGCCCTCTTCTGGGGACACACGTGTGAAGACAGTTTGTGTGTTGGGTGTCCGCACCGTCCTTCCACTCTCTCTGCTTTGATTCTGGTGTAGATTTGGGGCATTTTGGACTAAGGGTTAAGTTAAAGAGCCATGGCTTCCAGTGAGGAGAGACAGCTCAGTTCAAAGTTGACTTGTTCAGTGGTTATTCTTAGGCTGGAAGCTCATGCCACCCTTGACAAAACTGGTAATTTTCCAGAAAACAGGGTACGTGCCCCGCTGGAGAGGAGTGGGGAAGAGTTCAGTTGGCAGCAGCTGCTGCCATGAGAGCTGGGGAGACCCCAGCTCCTCCAGAAAGCTTTGTCTTGGGGTCCAGCATCTTTTTCCTGCTTCCCCCTTCCTATCCCTAGGACCAAGCTTTGCAGCTGCACGACAGAGGTAACCAGCACTCTCATTAAATATGAAAGTTTCCAGAAAGCTTTGTTATAGTTGGAGGAGGATGCATAAGAAGCACAGCTGCAGAATGATTTAATGATGGCTCAGTAACTCCTAGGGTATCAAGTTAAGTGAAGCTCATGGATAAACATAAGTAGGAAAAAAAATCAGCTTTGCTTTTTTCTTCTCTAATTTTCTACTTCAGATATCTCTCCATCCACCACCCAAGCTTTCACACATCCCAGAGCTAGTGAAGTAACAGTGCCTGATATATGACTCGTATTGTTTTATTTAGTCTAGTTTTACCTCTGCAGTGTGATGTGGCTTCCTCTGGGAGTCTGCAGCACAGTCTAACAGGTCTCACTATTAGCACACAATTATTGCAATATGTTTTAAAATCTCAGGAGTGACTTGCTGGGATTTCCAGTTACCTTTTATCAAAATGAGAATGAGCAAGGGGAGCTTATTAGTTTTTATAATGTCCCAGAAAATGTCAGGAGCTCCAAGAAATGAGGCATGTTAGCCTTGATGGTTACAAAAAAAAAGAAATGTCAGAAGAGTGAGACCGAGGGGCTGTCATTCTCTGTAGTCATATACCCAGGGCTTTTGACAACTGCCTGGGAGCAATGGAGTAATGCTTCTGAGAGGGCTAACACTTCCTCATATCTTTTTGCTTAGATATTTTTCACTAAGAGTAATATGTTCTCATTAGTAATCACCAAAAAATGCCTTTCTCCATCTGTCCTGCTTCCTGCTGGGTAAAAGAGTAATAACGAAGTCCCACGTGGGCCTTATACAGTCACTGACACACTCTTCCATTCTGTCTGTATGTAGCTGGAATTTCTCTCCTGATTTCATTGTACGGTTTGTGTTGGAAAATTGGCCTGCAGTCCTGCAAGTCAGACCTTTGGGTAAGATTATCTCTGTGTAATTCTGAAAAAAATTTGTGTAGGTCAACGGTTTAGTCATAATGCTGGTTAAGAAAAATGAGATATGTTCTCATCATCTTTTTTTTTTTTTAAATACCACAGGGAAAATGAGATCTCAATACAACAAAGATGACAACTAAACATAGGATAACTTTTCCGTATTGTTTTCAGCATTTTTGAGTAGGAAGTTGTCTGTAATCTTTCTGGCACTTTCTGCATTCTTTGTAGGAGTGACTGGTGGGGTTTTAAAGCATAACTGTGCATGATTTTAACCTAAGCTGTAACCCAGCAGCTTTCTTGCAAAATTCACCGAAAGCCTCTTGTGATAGAGATGCTAACTGGATATGGTTGTGCATAACCAGTTGTATGGAAAACAGTTGCTGCAAGTTTTCTCATATCAAGCCTTTGTTTTTTACTTTAGATTTCCATTTCAAATTTGCTTTTCCTGATGGCCAAGTCGGTCTTTACATCCATGAATCTGTGGCCCAGGTGTGCTGGGCTGGTGCCCAGGGGGCTTGGTGAGTGGGTTCACAGGAAGCAGCGATGCTCTTGTGGACACTTACTTGCCCAAATCAGCTCAGCATGTGCCAGTCCCCAGTTCGTATCTGGGACTGGGATATTTCAGGTGCGAACGTATTTCCACCACAGATGTGAATCTGACCTCTATGAGAAAGTGGTTCTGTTTGTTCTCAGGTTGGCAGTTCCTTTTTGTTTAAAATGTTTTATGGACAGCTACAGCTGGAAATGAATTTTTGAACCTTCCACAAAGAAATGAAAGAGTGTCGTGCGACTGCTGCTTTGAGCACTGGAGTGAGCTTCCTGTGTCGTGAAGTCAACACCTACTGCTTCCCTTTTCTCATCTTTCTTGTCACCCCGCCAACTAAACTGTTTTAACCAGACTCTGCAGTAGATGTCTGGTTGTAATGTATGGCTGTGGAGGACAGTCCTAACCTGCCGTGGCCATGCTGAGCAGTCACTCAGCAAGCACACTGGGCAAAGCAGGAGGGAAATATATTTACAAGACTGGAACAGCCTAAAATCTGCACAGGGTGGAAGAGTACAAATATTTTACATTTCTGTGTCCTTTATGTGCTTCATAAACAGAACATTCTTTTTCCAGGGCTTCATTAGTAAAGTTACATATGCTTCGCTGGTGTGACTTAAAGACTTAAATAAGACTATTACGTGAGGAATATAGTCCACATTGGAGTTCGTGAATTTATTTTACTTTTCCTTTAGAACATAGACCATGAAATACCTAGTTCATAGTGAACTGAATTATGGCTCAAACTCTGTTAAAGCTGTCCTGCTGTGGCACAAAAATAAGGTTAGAAGAATAGGACCACCTCACATTTAATTAATCTACTGTTTCGTTTAAAACATTATGCCGATTGAAAGGCAAATGTGTTGCAAATTAGTCTGAAAAACATGCCTATCTCTGCCACTAGCAAAGACAGCAAATGAAGATAGAGTCGCTCTTTAAAACCGAGCTCAAGCTGAGAGTCTGTTCAGACGTTGTTTGGTATTTAAGCAGATGTCAGCAAGTTTTTTTGAAATATAAACTGAGTTGCAGATGGTGAAGGTCAGAAGGTTAAAAAGTGCCTGTGCTATGTAAAGATTTACTTCTGAGAAAAAAATGTATCTGGTTGGAAATACTTATTTTTCAATTTCTGAATTCAAACAAATCAAAGGATACTTATGGTGGCTGGCGTGCCGGCCTGATTACGTCAGTGTCTTTCATTCAGACGCTCTTCTGCACCCAGCAAAACTGGCAAATAAATCCCTTCTCAATGAGAGACCCTCACAGTTACTGGGAATTTGAGTGGCTGGCAAGCTGTAGTATGTTGCATTTGCTTGTAACAAGTTCAAAGCTTTGTTTTGCTGTGATTTATTTTTTTTCTTCCCTCATGAATATTAATATATATCACGTGAATGAATGAAACAGGATGTTGTGTAGCATGTTAGAATAGCTTAAAAGAGTATTTGAATTTGCTTGAAATAATTTGAGTAGCAGGTAGGCAGGGTACGTGTTAAAGTTTTGTTTGTGGCATGGTTGCCTGTCTCCAGGTTTGTGCCTAGAAAGAGAGGGATTGCTTTAAAGGAAAATCAATGCTGTTTCAAATCCAGAAAAGCTATTCACTTTCCTTCAATTAATACTTATATCACACAACTGTGGGTACTTCATGCTAAGTGGTACCTCATTTCATGTAGGATAACCGTGGGTCTGGTTTGTTAGAATTCACAGATAGCTTTGAAAGATCTTCAAGGTCTTTCAGTTGCATTGCAGTCTGCCTAAATGTGGGGAGGGTTCATTTACATTTTTCTTGGAGGCTTTGTTTAGAAACAAAACAAGGAGATGTTGAAAAAGCTTAAAGAGAGCATTTAACTGACATTTTCTAACAATCTGTGGTGGCCGGCAGAAATGCCTGACACAAATTGTAGCAAGTGCACAGAGACAGATCTTTGGGATAGCAATTGGTGTTGCTGGTAAGGGGCCCTGGTGCTTCCTAAGCTGGAAACAGCCCTCTGTGTTTAATAGAATTCAGATGGACTTTTACTCCATGGATTTGTCCAGTCCTTTTGTGAACCTGCATGAAGGTTTACCCTCTGGAGTGACATGTTGCTCAAGGACACAGCTCTTAGTCTTGAACCAGCACCTCCGTAATTTTATTTGATACTCTTTAGTTTTCCCACAGAAGAAATAGGGGAAAATTGCACCCAGTTGATGCTCTCTGTTCCATTAATCATTTGTTTATCTCTCTTGTCTTCATCGCAGTTGTCTTGTTCTTCCAGATCCATCCCAGTAAATTTTCCCTACGTTTCCCTACGATCATCTTTGTGGCCCCTTTTGGATGTTTGTGTTCCTGAACACAAACCAGCCAGCCCTCAGTTCTGCACCCTAGTTTTGATTTGGTTATATGTAAGCATGGCATTTAAAGTCTAGACCCTTAAAAAGATATCTAGAGTTTGTCAGAAAGCTAAAGCCTGTAACCTAACAATTGAGGTATTTTTAAGTACTTAGAGAGCGAAGAGTCTATGTAGCTTTTGTCTAAGCTGTGAATGAAGTCAGTTCTTCATAACTGCATTCAAGTTTTTTAATTAGTCCTTTCTGATATTATTTTTTTAAATGAGCTTAATGAAAGACTTCACTGAATGACTTGAGTTACATTGCTGAAAATTCTTTCCAGGGAATTGGCTGGTGTTCAAAGCTGCACAAAAAAATCTTAGGAATATGCCATAGAGACTAATGCTGCGCTGTCCAGGGAGAGAAATCTGTGTCCAAACAGGTCTGGTTTCTAGTTCTCTTTTTAGTCACAGGACCTGAATCCAAAAAAGGAGAACAGTTGATTTATAGTTTAGTGCCTTAGTTACCAAATAGGCTAGATATATTTACAGATTTGGAGAATGTTTCTGGTTCTTTATAGAAAAGCATAATGAACTAAACTGATGTCTTAGCCATTGACTGCATTACTAATTGCTCTTTCAGCAAATAGCTTTAAAAATATCTATGGAGCAGACTAATCCTTTGGTGAGGGATGCAGAACAGATTCTGAAATGTGTTAACCTCCTTCACTTCAGGCTTCTCTACTGGCAGGGAATTTGGCCCACTGAGAAAATGGATAAAAGAACAGTTGATGAAACCTGGGTTTGAAAGTGCAGATGGATTGTGTTATTTGTGTAACTTATTTTTCAGTGCACAGAGCCCCAAAAGCTATTCAACATTGCAAATGAACTGCTCCATACAGAAGAAGCATATGTTAAAAGACTCCATCTGTTGGACCAGGTAATTACATTTTGAATAAACTCTGCTCACTTTCCTGTGAGCAGCAATGATGTCTTCTGTTCATCCCCTAACCTATAGACCAGTAGTGTGAAAATGCTGTTTATAGCTGGGAGATGGAGTTTCTTTGCCAGGCTGCGTGCCATGCATCCCAGAGGTAAGCTTTTGGCAAGTGGGTTCCCTGAGATGAGGATTAGGATGTCAGAAAGAGGAATGGCAAAGCAGCAGCCCAAGATACAGACACCATCAGCATTCGGTTCCTCCCTGAGCATATGTGGAGAGGAAATCACAGGGAACACTGAAGGCACTGAGAAATGATGAAATCCGTGATTGCTCTGTAATGTGCAAGAGGTTTGAGTTTTACTAAAATCAGGCCACATAGGTCAGCCTCATCCTCACAGCAAATAATATTTTTTTTTTTACCCACTGTGTTTCGTAATTGGTGTCCATTGTGTTTACACATGGGTATAAAGTAAAACTGGTGTGATGAGTCTGAACTTTCTTCTACATAAATATCTACATGGTCAGGCATTTCTATAATTATCACAAAGAAAAAATACATGAATGTGCGGGAAAGAAGTAAAAATGGGGATGAGTTACATTGATAATGAAGGGTTTTTAAAAATGAGGAAGAAAAAGAAAATTGTCACCTTGTCAGAAAACTTGTTAGAAGCTGTAACTTGCAGAGCCCTCTACCCTCCACTCTAGGAGCTCTAGGGAAGACTTTCCAATGTTTGCTTTGGATGAGTAGAGAGTGTTTCTAGACCTTAGAAATCTAAGGAGGGTCTTTCCCTTTTGTTCAGTACAGTGTAATTTTTCCCACAGAGAAACAAAATAATCATACGGTTTATTTTGCTTCACGTAAATAGGAGTAAGTGCTCTTCAGGGACTGCTTGTTCTGTGCAACTTGCACTCCCAAATACGAGTTCTTGGATCTTCTTGGTAGTTTCAGTCTTTTTCAGTTTACCCCTCAGATTTTTGTAATTTACAACTATGGCCCACAGTCATAAATCTAACCCTAATTGACAGTGGGCTTACATTTTGTGAACTTCCCGAAAGACCCCAAGGAGTGACTACCAGCTGTCAAAAACTGTAGCTCTGTTCTAAAGCAGTCAGCTTTGTAATAGTGCAATCTGAAACCTGTGTGTCTAGGATTGTTTTTTGTAAAGGATTGTTGTTTGTTGTCTCATGCAGGTTTTTTGCACTAAGTTGTCAGAAGCAGGTATTTCATCTGAAGTGATAACAGGCATCTTTTCAAATATTTCTTCCATCTATTGTTTCCATGGACAATTTCTTCTTCCTGAGCTCAAAACAAGAATTACACAAGAATGGTGGGTAACTGTCATTACAGTTATTTTAAAAATATGTTCTCAAGAAACTGTAGCAACCATAATTCCAAAAGTTTTTGTTTAATGCAGTAGTTCACTTGTTATTTAATGCATTAGCATGGAGTCTCTGAAGCATTTTTGAATACAGGAATAGACCTGAGTACTCAAAATTTCTGGAGTATATTGTGCGAATTTTTTCAGTCCAAAGTATTACCTGAGCTGTTTTCCTTACTGTATTTACAGTCTTATTGTTGTACTATGAAATTGTAGTACTAGGGAGGAAGAAAATTGCTTATTTTGGCCCCATTTGTGATATATTAAAAAAGTGCAATTGCATCGTCATGTCACAGTCTAGGCTTTGCGTGGCATGTTGGAGACTTCATGAGAAACATCCATTTAATGATTTCTTTAATGACTTTTGTTATGGTTATATAAAGTTTAGTTGAATGTTAAAATTAGCATTATAACAGCAAACCAGTGAGAAATCTGGACAGATAAGATAGATGACTTCAGATCTGTAAATCTGCTTATGTCTGTTATGCAACCACCTCTATTGTTGAGCACCACAGCGTTGCACAAGTTTTTACTCCAGAATTTGTTGGCCTTCTGTTCTAGGACATAATAAATGTTATTGGTTACAGTGCGTATGTAGTTTCTTTAAGAAAATTTATGTGTGTTGGTTGGTTTTTTCAGCGGGTATCAATGGCCAAATACCAGTTGCAACTGTAGTAAGTTGTCGATGATGCAGAAATGCAGCACTAGCGAGAAAGGTTAATTGTAAGGCAGATCTAGGAAAGTGGATTTGAAATGACACACTGGCTGCAAAGATTGTCCAGCAGTGGAAGGTGCAGATGCTGCTCACATGGCACCTTTCCAAGCACCTTTAATGATGAAGTCAAGACCAGAGTTCACATCTGCCTTGGCTGAGTCCAGTCTTCACATAGTTCATCAATGACCAGGAGTAAATGAGTGTCAGCACCTTTGCACCTGACTTGCATTTACAGGGACAGCTATAATAAAAGGGGAGGAAAACTGGAGAGCTGGGAAGTCAGAAAAAGGCAGAAGCTTGTTAAATGGCTAAAGGGGGTCTACTGTGGTCAGCCTGCAAAGTCACAAGTTCAGCGGGAGAGAAAAGCTGGGGGTAAAATGTCTGGCTCTCTGCCTGGCTGTAAATTTGGAGGAGGCAAAGATGTGTTGCTACTGCTGCTCCTAGGGGGGGCTCTTGGTGAACGTATGTCTGGCCCCCTGGGACCACCCAGCTGAACTGAGCATTAAAACCCCTTCACATGTTTGGCTATGGTAGAAAAGATTATTTTTAAAAAGTAATAGTTTCCCACAAGCTTTTGTGCAGGACAGCAGAGATATATAGATGTTTCTTTAACAATGTGTAGTCAGTTTGAATCTGATCTGCACTTAAGAGTGACGGTGGGGGCAGGAATACCATCCTCTGTACATCTGGATGAAAGTTTAAGGTTTCATCTAGGGTACCATATAGATTACTTTAAACTAAACTTAGCTTGAAATATCTTCATTGCATATGTGTGCAAGTGCTTGTGCATGTGGGAGACAACTGTGAAAGTCTTCCAGCTGTATTTTCTCTCTGAAGGCAGTATTGATTTCCAGAGATTTCAGAACTTGCCTGTCTCTTTACTGTAGGAACATCAACCCACGGCTAGGAGATATCCTACAGAAGTTGGCTCCTTTTCTGAAGATGTATGGAGAGTATGTAAAGAACTTTGACAGGGCAATGGACATGGTGAACACATGTATGCAGAGGTCCTCTCCATTCAAAGATGTTGTTCAGAACATACAGGTAAGTTCTTAATTGTCATAATAATGGCTCGGAGATGATTATTTATTTGTGTGAGTTTATTTTTTTTTCCAGTGCGTGACACACAGTGTTTAGCTACAAGATAATACTGCTGTAATAGTAAAAATTTACAATTTTAGTGGCTGTCCTTTCTTCTCTTTTGCTTTGTGACACAGATTTTTCACATAGATAGCTTTTTCTCCACTCACATATTTAAGAGGAGCATCAGAAGTGCAGAATGAAACTTTTTCATTGGCCCAGCAATTCAGACTGCAAACAATGTCCATCTATAAACTCCTTTTGATTTGTCTTCCTCATTACTAATTTTAATTGCTTTTTAGTAAATACATTTTCGTTCTAAGCTGAGTGTGTTTGAGTTTCGGTGTATCACTGGCAGCATCTGCTCTTGGTCTAATTTTTCTGAAGCTCACAAAGTGGCACGCAGCTCATGGGGATCACAGCTCCACAGGAGGATGCTTAGCATGGATTTTCATGTGTTTTTTCTTAATTATTCAAAACGCTGTGTGGGGAGGGGGGAAGAACTCTGTTTATGCTGGCATATCCCTAAAACCTTTCTCTCCCCCTCGGGCCCTAGGCCAGCTGAAGGGCCACAGCAAGCCTCTGCGGGGGCTGGGGAGGGAGCCCCCATCCCTGAGGAGCAGAGAGCTGGCAGGGAGTGGGTTAAGCTGAGGAGGGAGCGCAGCTGCCTGCCCTAAATGGGAGGATTGTGGCTGGGCCAGCTGTTGGGAATCAAGTAATCCCCCAGCAAGCTGGGAGAGGAGGGGCCCTGCACGGAGGGTCAGGGGTGCCAGTGAGACTCAGGCAGAAGCTTGGAGGAGCAGGAATTGGGGAAGGTCCTTTCCTACCAGGCTCTTGCTCCATGTGGCCTTTTCTTAACCGTGTTCTGCCTCAACCCAGTCTGCTCTTGCTGAGGGTTCTCTGCAGCAAGCACTAAAAAAAAAAGCGCACAGACGTTTTGCTGTCTTCAATGTGTGCTAAGCCACTGGCATGGCTTTCTGAAGTGAAAATCGGTTAGTGTCTGTTTTCCCTACAGCACAGACATCTGCCCACCCTAAAATTCATCTGTCTCTTCTCACCACCAGGCTACAAACACAAACGATTTTTGCTAGCTGTCAGTCTGCAAAACTGGTCTGCAGCTGTCCAAGACCATGAGTATTTCTGCTGTTGCTTGAGCAAAACTTTGGCAGGCAGTAAGAACACAGGCACTGCATATAGGAGATGTGATTCTGAAGCCTACTGATGACAGTATTTCACTGTAGGTTATTTTAGCACAAACATCACAGCACCTTTTGCTTATGTCAATGACTGGATCTGCAGGAGGCAAAGACTGGACCCAGAACACTTAGTGCACTCATCTGACCTATCTGAGTGCTACCAAAAGCCACAGTTACTTTTCAAAATACCAATTGAAATCTGTTGTGATCCTGCAGTAATGCACTGTCCACCTAAGCTGTTCATGGAATACAGCTGAAGGCATTAACAATTATTAATTATGCTGAACAAGGGAAAACAGAAAACAAAAATCACATGATACTTAAAAGTGAATGTTTGTGACTTATCACATTTACTTTATCTGACCTTGAAGACAGACAAACTTTCTCTTTGGTTCACATCTACCTACTGGGGCCACAACTTGGTAACTGGTGAGTTCATTAGGACTTTTCTTCTGTCGACTTTCTCCTTATGCCATCCCATAAGTACTTTTAAATATGTATGTCCCAGTGACAGGACAAGAGGTAACGGGCACAAATTTGAGTGTAGGAAGTTCCACCTAAACCTGAGGAGGAACTTCTTTCCCTTGAGGGTGGCAGAGCCCTGGCCCAGGCTGCCCAGGGAGGTGGGGGAGTCTCCGTCTCTGGAGACATCCCAAACCCGCCTGGAGGCATTCCTGTGCCCCCTGCTCTGGGTGCCCCTGCTCTGGCAGGGGGTTGGAATGAGTGATCTCCAGAGGCCCCTGCCACCCCCTGCCAGTCTGGGATTCTGAGATTTCTGTGTTTTGGATTGTCACATGAATGAAACACAGAATAAATATTTATCCTTCCTCTAGTAAAGTCATTTGAATTGCAGTGTAAACTCTGTAAACTTTTAAAAATTGCATAGCATTAAACTTTTCCTATTGGGAATAGTTTATTTTGTCACTGATGACTTTTTAGAGAGGATACACTTGGCACATGAATACAGCAGATGTGAGCCTTGAAGTGACTTCCTTCTCTGCTTCCCTATTGCTATTTAGTGTTAGAGTTCATCCTATAGCAGAAATAAAAAGACAAAGGAGAACGTTATGGTAACTGGATTTGGAAGTATAAGCCAAGCGTTAATATGCAGTAGAGCAGTTTTGTGTCCCTTTTAGTTCTTCCTGGAATCTCTGAGTCTTTCCACCCCAGTTGTATTTTCTGGGAAACGTGGTGCTATAAAACTATGAGACATAATAAATTCACTTCATCTCCTATAAACAGAAACAGTGTTCACTATGCTACACTGTGACAAGATATTTTTAAAAGCAAATTTATGTTTATGAATTTCTGGAAGAATAGCGAATATTTTTCTATCAGACATTCATCTCATTATCTCCAGGCTTTGCTTTGAGAATCATGCAAGTCAGCAGTGTGGGCTGTAATATTGCAAATACCTGAAACAAGCGCCTTTCTCTAAGAAAAGCATACTGAAATTAATGTGGTTGTTGAGGGGTTGCTTACACAGACCAAGACATGGCATTAGTGAGCTGACGTAAAAACAGTGCTATGGAGAAGAGCGCATGTGTGTATATATGTGGTGAACATTCTGGTGTGGGATTCGGGAGTCAGATTACATCGCCAACAGAAACTTCCTGCGTGCTTTAAAACAAGTTACTTGTTCTTACTGTGTTTCGCGTTTCTCTTCCCCTCTTTTAAATAGAAATATCCCTTCACTTCATAGGGATCCTATGAAAATAAGTACACCACAACACTCAGTGCCATTGCAAGCAGAGCTCAGTGCATTATCGGGTAAAATTTGGTGTAATCAGTCTCAAACGTACCCCCCTTCTTGGTCAAGTGGAAAAAAAAAAGAGAAGAGAATTTGAGGCAGCTCCTTCTTCGGGGGTGGTGTGTGCATGGTGTGTGTGCTGCTCGTACAGTAAGCTCTAGGAAGCAATATATCCCTGTGGGGTTTCTAATTTTATGTAGTCTTTAGGGGGGGAAAGCACTGCATAGGGCTATGGGTGGGAAGAGCTCTTTTGAGCCTGTGAAGAAACAGCAAAATCTAAAAGAAGATTGTTGTGTATCTGCAGAAAATGCCAGATACGGGACAGGGGTGAAACCTGTCAACTCTGATATCTGCTGGAAGGTCGGAAGGCTCTCCAGAGGGATCTGCACAGGCTGGATCGACGGGTCGAGGCCAATGGTGCCAGGTTCAACACGGCCAAGTGCCGGGTCCTGCGCTTGGGTCCCCAGAAGCCCACGCAGCGTCACAGGCTCGGGGCAGAGCGGCTGGAGAGCTGCTGAGGGAAAGGGCCCTGGGGGTGTTGGCCGACAGGAGGCTGACGATGAGCCAGCAGCGTGCCCCGGTGGGCAAGGGTGTCCTGGCCCCTGTCAGGAACAGGGCGGTGAGTAGGACCAGGGAAGTGATGGTCCCCCGTTACTGGGCACTGGGGAGGCCCCACCTCGAGGGCCGTGTCCAGTTTGGGGCCCCTCTCGACAGGAAAGACCCTGAGGGGCTGGAGCGTGTCCAGGGAAGGGCGACGGAGCTGGTGAGGGGTCTGGAGCAGGAGTGTGTGAGGAGCGGCTGAGGGCGCTGGGGGGGTTCAGCCTGGAGAAGAGGAGGCTGAGGGGAGACCTTCTCGCTCTCCACAGCTCCCTGAAAGGAGGGGGGAGCCGGGGGGGG
>VXBO01007638.1:51596-94753 GCA_013400135.1 Rhinoptilus africanus | reverse complement strand
AAACCCGCCTGGACGCGTTCCTGTGTAACCTGCTGTAAGGTGGCCCTGCTCTGGCCGGGGGGTTGGACTAGATGATCTACAGAGGTCCCTTCCAACCCTGTGATTCTATGATTCTAAGTTGCACCAGGGGAGGTTTAGATTGGATATTAGGAAAAATGTTTTCACTGAAAGGGCATTTTCACTGAAAGGTCAAGCACTGGAAGAGGCTGCCCAGGGAAGTGGTTGATTCACCATTCCTGGAGGTATTTAGAAGACGTGTATATGTGGTGCTGAGAGATGTGGTTTAGTGGCGAAGTGGGTAGTGTAAGGTTTACAGTTGTACTTGATGATCTTAAGGGTCTTTTCCAACCTAAATGAGCCTATGATTCTATGATGGCTTGAGGTGATGTTTTACACTCCTCTAACTGTACGTGAATGGTCATTTTTCATTGCTGTTTAACACTAAAGGCAGGGACAAAACCAAGCCTTCTGTGTTTGTTTTCTCTCCATTACAGAAACAGGAGGTTTGTGGAAACCTGACATTACAGCATCACATGCTTGAACCAGTGCAGAGGATTCCTCGTTATGAGCTTCTCCTAAAGGACTATTTAAAGAAACTTCCAGAAGAGTCTCCAGACAGGAAAGATGCTGAAAGTACATGGAAACTCTTCACTGTCTAATGAGCATAATAAAATCTTGGAGAGTTTTTTCTTTACATGTTCAGATACTTTCAACTAGGGCTATGGTAGAAATGTATATTTGAATTAATCAAATTATTCCGAACTGTAGCACAAAGGGATTTTAAATGCTCTTAGAGTAAAGGAGGAAAGGGTTGATATGCCAGCTCCAGGAATGAAGGGAGCTATGGCAAATAAACAATGACAAAATATTGATGTTTGTAATGGTAGAACATCTGGCATTTTTATTTAATCCATTATATGGCCAAGGACAAATACAGAAGGACATCTTTGCAGTAGCCAGAGAAAGAAAATAAGAATAGTCTTAAATGTATGTTTCCCTAGGAAAGCAGGTTAGGCTCTGTTAACACAGAGATACAGGAGAAATGGACTCCTCTTGGTTTCTAGGAGTTTGTGGTCTTGACCAACACGGGTTGTTACTGTAAGCATACAGTTTTAGGAAAACACTTTTAAAAACATGCTTGTGAAGACATAAGTGATACTTCCGTTAACTTTTAGTTGGTTGATTCCTAGAAGGTGGATTTTTTTGTCACTATGTGCCTTGGCTTGCCTGGACTTTTAGGAGGGAAAGATTAAACATTTGGATGCACATGTACCAGCTGAACATGCAGAGGTGATTGTGTTTATAACTGTTTATAAGCATTCCTTTTAGTTTATGGAAGGAAAAATACAGTTCTTGCTTTTGCAACAGCAATTTTGTAGCAAAAGCACTAATCAGGGAAGTGAAAACAAACCCCACAGCGCTATTAACAGATATAATCCAGAGAATGCGTAACTGTTGTACCTTTATTTGCAGAATCGCTGGAGCTCATATCTACGGCAGCAAACCATTCAAATGCAGCCATCCGAAAGATGGTGAGTAGAAATTGCGTAATGGAACTGTAATCTGACTGAAACGGCCGGTTGAACCAATGGTCCCTCATTGCAATAGGCTCAGTAAAGTAGGCTGGGGAGAATTTTTAAATACAGTGAGTCAGGCTTTAATCATTAGTTGGATATCTGAGTTCTTATTATCATAAATGATCCTATTGTGGTTACCATGGGTTATTGGGCCTAAATTTCATTCTCCTTGTTCTAAGGACCCGGTGGTCCTTCTTGGAAAAGGAGGTCTTCATAGAACTCAGTATTTGCTTTTCACTGAAAAAAGTTGAATGTATTCCAAGTAGGTCCATTCATAAGGTGTCCTTGCAGATTTTCACACTATTTTTTAGTCCTACAGGACTACACCAGACTGGAGGTTGTTTTGGTTTGATTTTGGCTCATTTTAAATGCACAGAGTGTGCATTTACTATGTGTCAGTAGCTTTGGTAAGCTATATTTCTAAAGCTGGGCAGTCTGAAACGGTGGAGATTTTAAATATTAGCATATGTTTTACATACAGAATAGCTAGTACATTACCATTAAAGTAAACGGACTTTGTAGTTACAGATGTTATCCCTTTTGTGTGCCCAAGTGCCCCAGGAGCTTGTATATTGAATAGATCTTAAAAGCTACGTGTCAGGCTTAATACTGAGCATTTGTGGGTACAAGGTTTACATCCCCTTCTGTGTCAGACACCATGAGGCCACGTTTCCTGTGACTGCTATGGGGAAGTAACCAGCTGATGTCTGTATTTTCAGTATGTCTCAGTAACCAGCTGATGTCAGTGTATTTTCAGTATGTCTCCGTGAAAACCAGTTTTGAAACCATCTATTTCTATTTGAGTCTAGCATATTCTCTTGATAAGAACATATTTCGGTGGAAATTTTTCTGCTTTGTGGTCTTGAACAACTCCTCCATGAGTAGCAACTATTTTGCTGGGGACTGTGTACAGTATCTCCACAGATGGCAGGAATATGAAGCCACTAGCCAGTTGCTTTCTCTATTGGTCTGCAAAAACCTGTTAGAAAAGGCTTCTATAATAATATTGCACCCTCTGTTTATTGCTGATAAGAACCCGAACCCTCTAATCAGGGCTTCTTACTACATGAATTCTTCTGTAATTAATATCTGAATAGGAATTTCAGGTTTGACCTCGTGGTTCCCCAGCTCGCCTGTCCCAGCAGAAGGTGGTGCGGGTGTGCGGGGGCTGACGGGGAGCGGTGCAGTGCGAGAGCCATGCTGTCCTGCACGCTCGCCTCAGCGGAGCCCCGCGGATGGTGCAACAGCTGCGCCAGGTCAGAGATGAACGAAAAGACGAGCAAGGGCTGTAGCAAAATCTCCGAAAGTTAGTGGAGGTTTGAATTAATTGTTGACTACTTCCTCCTGTTGTGGTGTAGCAGAAGAAATAAATAGTGCTTCCAAAGCTGGCTTTCCCTAGAAGTGCATGTGTCCCTCAGGTTTTGGATCTGCTCCTAGCATTCTAGTTTCCCCTTTTAGAAAAACAGCTTGATAAGTTCAGTGGGTTTTGTTTGGTTTGGTGTTTTTTTGTTTGGTTTTGTTTGTGGGATTTTTTTTTTTTTTAATTAGCAGGTTCTCTTGCTCATCTTCCCATTTGGTGAAAAAACTCTACTCCCTTCTGGGGCTTAGGTGATTTGCTTATCTGTTTTCAGTCCACACTCCTTCCTGCTTTCCACTTAGTTTTACAGTGTGTTTATTTTAACAGTTTGTTTTTGTCTGGGTTTTTTGGTGGTTTTTTTTGGTTGTTCATTTCTTTACTCGTTGGTTGGAAGAACTGATTAGGACAAGAACTGGTATGATGTATAGTTATGGTGAAACTTCTGGAGTGAAATGGGGGTAAACAAAGTTTGCAGAGACCTGAAATTCCAACTTAATCTATAGAGAGGTCGAGGTATGATTTAGAGATGTGCTTGGGGATATTTTTGGGTGTAATTGCATAGATCTGTCCTCACTTTCTGACCATTTGCTGAGAGTGCCATTTGGAGCACATCCATCCAGCTTACGGTTGAAAGCCAAACCTTTCCAAATGCTGTAACTCAGTGGCAAGATTTACACGTCTTTCTTAATTTGACTTGTATATAGTAAGCACTTGCTGCAGTGCTTACTGTAGCAGCTGCAAATGGGTGAGCTCCTCACCTCTTGCCCATTTGAATACTGTGTAGAAGAACTGTAATATTTGGAGGACTTAATGCAAAGTAGAAACAGTGTTCTGCTGAAGAGGAGGAAGTAATCCCTTCATAAGGAATTTTGACCAAGACATAAGGATGACTAAATGACACTAAAACTATATTTTAAGCATTTTGTCCTGGCCTTTTTTCATAGGTACTTTTTGCCATGGAGGCCCCTGCACAGGACTGCAGCATTCCTCATACAGCTGTGGTTTTAGACTTAGCTTAGAAATGCACAATATGACCATGCTTCTTGATGGACACCTACCTGCCATTGTCTCAGCAATGATACAAGAGACAGAACTTCTCAGAAGCTGAGAAACAATCATACTGTAGCAGAAATCTTAGTCTGAGATGTGAGGTGGAAGCTGAGTTAATAAATTCAATGTTGGAAAGAATTTGGTAACGTAGTAGTCTCTAAGTTCACCACTGATTTTACTGGACCCAATGCCATTGCTTCCAAAGATACATACTTATTGTTGCATATGAATATCTAAAAATATCAAATAGATTGATCTCAAAACATCATTAAAATGGTACAATCCAAGTATGATTCATGGGTGACTAGTACAGTCTGGGAAAGAGTATTAAAGAGTATGGAAAGGTATTCATTAATTTTTGAAAAACAAAGCTATAGTAGAAGTGAAAGACTATTTTCTTTCCCACTTATTTACACTTGCTGGAAAAACAATGCTGTGGGTAATAGACCAAGTGGAATAATTTTTTTTATATCTAAATTGCTGGGGGTTTTGTATTTGCAGGAAAAGATGCACAAGCTTTTGGAAGTCTATGAGCGACTTGGTGGTGAAGAGGATATTGTTAACCCAGCCAATGAGCTCATTAAAGAAGGACACATTCAGAAACTTTCAGCAAAGAATGGCACAGCGCAGGATAGGTATTTATTCCTGGTGAGTATTTTCATTGTTCTCTTATTTTCAAAGCTGTGCTGTGAAATGGTATATTTCCATCTTCCTAATTTCAAATATAAAAAGCTTTCATCAACTCAGCCCAGCTACTCCTTCCTCTGAGCAGCAGTTTCTCTTGATGCTTTTTCCTTGGGGATTTCCTTCCTTCTTCCACGCTTATGCTTTGCTGATGGCTTGTCAGGCCCAAAGGCATCATTTCCATCTCCCTCCTCAGAGGCTGCATTTTTGCAAAGCGCCCGAGGAGGTGCGTTTCCAGCTGTATCACCTTGCTGCGAGAGAGGGGCAGCTCTCGCTGACATGAGAAAATAGTGCTCGTTTGCTTTCAGAGCAATCCAGTTGGTACCAGAGAGGGAGGAGAAGGGGAACTGACTGGCTGATATTTTTCTGTCTGTCCACTTCTTTCAAGTAATAAGTGAGCCTGTCTTGCTCCTTAAATCTCTTCTGAGAACCATATCTTAGAGTAAAACACACCAGAGTCCTGAACTGTCAAAATGCAGGCTCTGTCCAGCAAGTAATCCCTCAACTTAAAATCTGCCCTTTTTACAGTTTAACAGCATGGTGCTATACTGCGTGCCAAAACTGAGGCTGATAGGCCAGAAGTTCAGTGTTCGAGAGAAGATCGACATTGCAGGACTGCAGGTTTGCATCTCTTCTTTTCCCCCATTTTAATGCTTCCACACTCAGTAGCATCAGGTCTCCTCTGAATCAAAAAATATAATATATTTATGTAAAAATATAATAATATTCTAAAATCCAGCTTTGCATCTCTTTCTTTGGAATTATTATGAGGTAGTCATCCAAAGGTGGGTAAGAAAATGGTGACTGTACANGACCCTGCTCTGGCAGGGGGTGGGACTGGGGGATCTCCAGATGTTCCTTCCAGTCCTGTGATTCTATGCTTTGATTGAAAGCTTTCTGTTGTCACCGAGCTGACACCGGAGCCGCCTTTTCCCCTATTGCTGTAGTGGGCTGGTTAGCGATACAGATTGAGTTTTGTAGCAGGACAAGTAGTTATGGAAATAATCCATTGTTTTTTCTACATGTGTACTGTATTCTGAGTGATCCTTTCAACCAAGTATCTCAAAGAATGAGCATATTTGTAAGTCACTAAACATGATTGAAAGACAATGGAGACTAGTAAGAAGCTGGCGTGTTCTTTTTACAGGTCCAAGAAATTGCCAAGCAAAATGTGGCTCATACATTTTCAATAACAGGAAAAAAGAGATCGCTGGAACTACAAGCCAGGTATGGTGCTTGTTCAGTCGTTTGAGGTTTGTGAATATTTATGTAGGCATTTGTGATCTACAGGATATGGCTGTGCTAGTATAACATGGCTTTAAACCAGGAGATGAGCATCAGAGATGCATAACTTACATATACAAGAGAATACGTTGATCCTAAGTCAGAGCGTGTTGAAGTGCTATGTTGATTTGCTTCATTGAATGCTTATGGTGTTTATAGTAGTGCTTGTGGGGTTTTTTGGCCTTTGTTTGGTAATAATTGAGGTTAACATTATTAATAATGTTTATAATAAAGTGGATAGCAAAGCTAAAAATCTTGATGGTTATAGAGCTGTGAAGATGTGAATTCAATTTACTGAAAATATTTGAAGTAGGATTATGATGTTTTCTGTATTTTTCTTCTGTTTTAACAGGACAGAAGAGGAGAAGAGGGAATGGATTCAGGTTAATACAAAACCATTATGATAGGGGTGGAAATCGCCATGCAGCCCGCACCTTATGTTTTTAAAATTATCTTTTGGGGGTTCTGAATGGATGTGGCTGGCTGAGGAAGCTGGGTAGGCCGGGCTGGCCAAGCTGCTTTGGAGAACTGTGGAGTGGCGGCCGGGGTGGGTCCCAGTGCTGACCCGCTCTCTCCAGGCAGTGCACCAGGACTCCCGAGGGGTTCCCCTTTCCTGCAGTCCTCAAGCCCAGCGAGAGCAGGAGAATAGCCTCGTCTATTCTTGTCTGACTTTTAGAGACACTGTCTGATGGCAGTCTTTGTTTGTATCTTAAACAGTAGTGAGTTAACACCACTCATACTTACTAAGGTTTTTAAGTTTCCATTTCATTTATGCAAGTCTCAGGGTTTTTCACTAAAATGGTAATCCTAACCATTTTTCTATGAGATCATTTTTGCAAGGCTCCTTTTGTGACGCTGCTCATCTTTGCTGGAATTTTTGTCTCAGGTCATTCAAGCAACAATTGAAAAGCACAAACAGAACAGTGAGACATTTAGAGCTTTCAATAGCTCTTTTTCTCAAGAGGAGGAGCATCTTCCTGATTCCTCAGTAAGTATGAGTGCTCAATTCTCCTGCTTGGCAATAACAGTTTTACTAGACTTACACACCTGGCTTTAAAATAGCGTAGTCTTGTTCTTGATTTTTATACTACATTACATTAGAGTCAGCTCCATTTCTCTGGCTCTCAAATGCGTATCAGTCCTAGTTACTCAGCCATGCAGGTGTGGCATAAATCACCCAGGATAGTTCAGTGCAAGAGACCCATCAGTCATGTTTTCCAGATTAATGGCTCATTTAGCATAACAAGTGTAATTCTTCAGTGTTATGAGTGGTTGTCTGTCTGGAATGACATTTGTGTGCCTGGAATGTTTTGTCCATTACCTTTTCCCATCTCCTGAGAGATGCATTTTGGGATTTTTATTTTTTCTTATGTTATTATTATTTAGAAAGCTTTAAAGAGTTGAAAGGAAATCAATGCATTTTAAAAGGATCTTAAAAATACTGTCTTATAGATAACAAATATCTTTCAAAAAGAATATCCTCCCACTAAATATGCAAAATAGCCTTGAAAGTTTGTTCTGTTTCTGTACAACTGTAATGTATTACTCTGTGCTGTGTTTGCTAGGGATTTTATTTTGGAAGTATTCATGTGAGGATGATGACAGTATCCCTTCATTTGGCCTGAAAATGATGGTGATAACCTTAACTACAGTCATTTGCTACAAGCTAAAGAGGAGAGGTCCTGGGACAGGGAATGTTTTAGGAATTGTGTGCAGAGCTGCCTGTGTGTTGGTGATGCCGGTGGTCAAACATGGTAGATCTTGGGAGCACAGGGAGAGAAGCTCTGTCTTCAGAGATTCAACTTGAGGATCTTTTTATCTTCCCCCTCCCCTGTCCTCTTAGATGTGGGGGGTTGCAGGGTGGAGTTTTTTGTTGATTTGGGGATTTTTTTTGTACCTAACCATTTTTGAGCCTCTCCTTTCCCAGATCTGATTCAGTGACTCAATAATACTGCATTTTTATCTGACTTATTTCTGAGGGGGATCAGAAGAGATGTTAGATATTGCATTCATCCCAGCATTAATCACAGACTGACAGCAGAGATCTTCACCCTCCACAGAGTCTAGGATCCCACTGCTGATAGCAACCAGCAATGAGCCGTTTTCAGAATATGACATAGCTTCCTGATCATGAACTATTCATCAGCTAAAAATACTTGGAAAAAATTGTAAAGCAATCAGTTTGTGCCTGTATTTTTAAGTTAACTCATAGCTGCCTTCAGAACCAGGATGCTCTGATGGAAAAAATCTTTTGCTAATAAGCACACTTCTTTGTATCTAATTAAGACACAGTGTCCATTCAACTTCGTTATTATTATCTTGCTTTGTAAATTCCGTTTTATTTTACTTCTGTATTAATGGTGTAGCCACATGTTTATACTCTCCTGATTCATAAAAGTCAATCAGAGCAGAAGTCTGGTTTATCTCCTGGCTGTGATATTAATGCAGTATGCATCTTAATTTCTTTTATGCCAGAATGCTAACCTTCATTTCTAGGAGATTAGCTTATCTAGATAATCAGCTTTGAAAACTGATGTCACGGCTAAATGTGGCAGAAATTGCTGTCAGTTATAAAGAGCTGAAGGTACTTCCTGTAAGGAAAACTGGCCAAATACTGAGAGCATTCTTAGTAGCAATGCGCTGCTCTAGGCAGCATCTGCCATACTTCTCTTATCATCATTATGGAATATTAGACAGCGTGGTTTAGAGGAAAAAATGACAATAATCTTCCTTTTTTTGCTCTGGTGAGTCAAGAAATAGATACGCACTCATGGATTCCCAGCTGGATCTGTAACAGCTACTAGAAATTGGACTCTGGTTCCAGTAACCCTGTAGAAGAATTAGCCAAATTGCTTTTCTCCCATCCTTGGCCATGCATTTCATATGTTACAGTGCTTATGATTGATTTCTGTTGCATGACCACTGCGTGCCTTTGCACGCAATTCTTACCATGCTTTTATTTTCCCTGATGACTTAAATGAGCTCATCAAGCATTAAGGGTTGATCTTGAGCCTGTAATTTGCCTACAGAAGATTTGTAGTTTCTTGGAGGTGCAGAGATATGACATTTGACCCGATTCTTAAGATTATGCCTGAGCAATAATCTGCAGCATTAATAAACTCACCTGTCAGGAGGTGAATACTCAGTGTCATTGCCAGTCAGTTCTCTGCAGGGTGACTGTAGCAGTGATCTTTTAAAGAATTCTTTTCAGAAAGCTTCAGGGTCCCTTTGTGGCTTAATTCCTTCAGAAACAGGACACCCATGTCCTTGTTTTCCATTTTCATCTGCAGTATTTCAAGACTATGTGAAGGGGTTTTTTTTAAAAGCCATTTAAAAATCTTCCCAAGGAAAAGGAACTCTCTTACGACTTCATCTCAGAAGAGTTGGAGGCTCGTGGGGGGGGGGAAGGACCCAGTTTGTGTATTATTCGAAGGCTGGCAAGAAGTGCCACAGAGAGCCAAGCTCTGCAGAAGTGGTATCCCTAAGATTTGAGAGTTGGAGTGCTTCTGTTAGTTAAATCATGATTTTTAGATCCTATTAAGTCATCATTATTTCACACCCCAGTTTCTGTTCCTCCCCCTATCACTGGAGACTGTCTGACAAACACACATATAACTGTCTTCCTCCATACCAAATCTTACATAGTTTGCATGGTAATGGTAACATAGCGGGGAGAAATCTATTTCAGGTTAAGAGTAGAGAGAATTTGATTTTTAGTATTTTATTCCAGAGAAATATTAAAAGGGCATGGGGTTCTGAACAGGCAACTAGAGAAATCTGCTCTTTTCCTAAACTTGCTGGAATTTTCCTGATTTTCTCCTTCAGACCTCGTTTTCTCTCCACATTTTCCATTTCCTTTCCCGAGTCCTGTGTTGCAGCACACGGTTGTCCTTTTGCTAGGCAGAGGGATATAAATACGTGGGTTGATTAGAATTCCAGTGGAAAGAAACCTCTTCCCACAGGACTGGGAAATAGATGATGTGAAGACCCTAGGGTTGCTGGGGTTTTGCTGAGGCAGAAGTAGTTTGCTAGAGTTGAGTACATACTGCTTCCCTTTAATTAAGGAAAGGGGCACAGCCCTGGCGCCAAGGGATGCATTGTCTCGATTGTATTAGTAGATAAATAGATCCAACTAGGTGTGGGAATGAATAGCTCTTCAATTTGGTGGCTTACTTGAAGCCACAGTTCAGGTTGTTTCTAATAACAGAGATTAAAACTTTTTGCTTTCGAATGGAATGAAGCTAGAGTACAAAAATGCACTGGAGATTTGGATAATCAAAATAGGAGATGTTGTCTAATTGACAAAGGGAGGTGATCTATGGGAATAACAGGAGAATTTATCATAAAGATTCTAACATTTTGAGAACCCCCTATAAATTAGCAAACTCCCTGTTAATTAGTGACAGATGTGGTGGTTTTCCTTTTAGGATATAGCCTATGATTTTTGTGTACATAAGCTTGTTATTTGCCCTCTGTATGTATTGAATACTTATAATATTGAATACATATAGATGCCAGTATGCATTTATGAAGAGACATATCGTAGTTAAGAAAAACTTAACTGAGTACTACTTTAATGAAGTAAATATTCTTCCTCCTCAGAATCCGCTGGCTACCCAGAACACTTGCTGGTTTGGCTTGCAGGGCTCAGAGGAAGTGGAGTAGTTCAAAAGCTGGCGGTTGGCATTCGGCAGAGCTGTGGGGACAGGCACTCGCTGCAGCGAGGAGCAGGCTTGGAGCGCAGCACCGGCTGGAAAGTCCCCCGCTTTGTAGCCAGCCCAGTATTGGAGAGAGGCTGACTACACGTGCAATAAAGTGTGTTCACAAGCAAATTGTTGAGGGTCTGAAAGCAAATGATGCCATGTTTTCTTTTTCAGTATTTTCATATCTTTTAGGAAGAATATCCATGTTGAAGTTGTTTTTGTGTCATTCTGTTTCCTTCAGATAGCCAGCACCAGCTCGGTGGAATCGATGCCGGGAGCAGATGGTGGCAGTGCCTTTGGAGGGGTAAGTCATTTGGCGTCAATACTTTCAGTAGAGCAAGGCGGGGGGCAGGGGATGTTTCTTCTGTAGCAGGAAAAAAAATCAGAGATACTTCAGTATATCGATGTATAGTCTGCTGTCTGGTGGTGCGGCTGTGCTGTCTTCAACTTCCTGGCAAGGTTACATCCACAGCTACTGCCAGAGTTTGCACCATCAGTGAATTTAAATCCTCCTCTTCCAGATACATGCTGCACATGTGTGTGAACCTAGTTATGGGCAGCCTCGCTGGAGGGAAGTCGATTGGTACATCGGTAGCATTGGGCCATTTTATTGTGGGGGTTTTTTATTGGCTTTTTTTTTATAATTCTGATAGGAAGCTGCACTGGGGCGAGGAAGGCGAAGAGGGACAAGGAAACCTGGCTGGTTAATATTGACCTATTGTGTAACTCAGGATTTCATCTCCAGGAAAAAATTTTGATTAACACTTCTTTCATAGTGTGCTTTCCATGTTTCTGACAATGCAGAGGAGGAAATGCTAGTACTTTCATACATCTCTGGCCTGTAAGTGATGGGCTGCTGCAAAAGCAAAATATACTTTTAAAGATATTTTTCATTTTGCTTTCTGTACAACATCTGTGACTGCTGCTGAGTCAAAGCAGAGGGTTTGAGTCCTTAATACGGTCTATTTTTTAGCATTCTTATCTCTCCCTTCCAAAATGTCTTCCGAGAATAACAGATTTTCAGGAAGTGCCTTAGGGTCATCTGAGTTTACTGAAAAAAAACCTCAACAAGCAGAAATAACAACCAAAAAAACCCCACCCTATCGGCTGAGACATACTATAGGATTTTATGTATTAGTATGACCTTTTTAATAACAAAGGAACCACGTAGCAGGCTCTTGCAGTCCTCTGGCCAGGCTTGTTAACATACTGCTAGAGTTTACAGACTATCAGTGAAAAGCTGTGAGACAAGCCAGCAACATGACCTATGCAAACAAGGGCTTATTAAAAATAAATATTTGCAATTAAAGTACTCCTTGCTGTTTATTGCTTTTTCACACTTCATATTTTCCCTAAGCAATTTTTTATTTATTTGTAGTCAGTTCTGTGATTAGTGCCCCTTTTCCTTGTGTTGCTATAGTGAGCTGCTACTTAATGGAAAAGATGCTTTATATAGTATTTAAAAATAAACACATAAAAATTTCTGTTGGTCCTAAGTTTCTTAGGGAAATGTAAATTTTAGTTGTAATTAAATCAAAATTTGGATCTTTTTAGTTGATTATAAATAGTTGTGACAATGATTTGTATAGTATATCTTCACACGTTAAGCAATTTTCCTTAAGTATGTATAGAAAAAAAAAAAGGAGATGATGAAAAACACAAAGCTAAAAATATCTGCAACCTGCTGTAAGGTGGCCCTGCTCTGGCAGGAGGGTTGGACTAGATGATCTCCAGAGGTCCCTGCCAACCCTATGATTCTGTTTCTACTGTAGCGAATGTATAACATCAGCGTGAGCAATGAATTCAGATGTTAGTTGCAGCTTCAGAAAATACTAATTTTTAACGGTGACATCACTTTAGAAACATCTCTGAGTGCATGAGCAAGTCCACTCTGTGCTTAACAGCTTCCACATGCAAACCACTTGGTGGTGGTGGTGGCCAGCAAACGACGGTCTCCTTCCTGTGGTGCTGCTGGGTCTGCTGAAGAGTCTGCTGGGGTTTTCCTCGGTGCTGCACGGCAGCATCACCAGCCAGTGAGACACGATGCAGGAAGACACGATGCATGCTGCTTGCTCTACAGCACTGTGGAAACTGCTGCACTGCTACCACAGTTTATACGGTTTCCGCTAAACCTTCTGCATGCACAAGGAGAGTAAAAGCCAGTGGAAGATTGTCCTACATGTAGTCTTGCATACAATGACACTGTCATTTACAGAAGCAAACTAAACAATTTTACTGCGTTGCAAAGTGTAAAATATGCTATATAATTTAAATTAATTCCTCACGTATATTCAGGATTTCCAAAAGCCCCTCCTGATATTCTGCCCCATAGCAGGTGTCTCCAAATACGTAATTTGTAAATGGAAAATACGCAGCTGTATAAGCATAACGAGAAGAAAAAGATTTAAAAACTCCTTTGTTGCTCATGTGTCTACCTATAAGAGTCTCATCAGACTGTGTATATATTGCATTGAGGTTTAGTGTCTACCTACTGGCCCAGACAGAATGAAATATATAGCAAGTAATAAATAACAACAGTCTCCCGAGCCCACTGGCTTTCTTGCTGTTCCTACCAGCTCTTTGGTGTTTCTTCCCTGCTTTTCAGAAGCAAATGGAGGCTCCAGTGGTTCACTAATGATGTGAAGTCTACTTTCCTACGCACTCCAGCCACAGGCCTTCACCGTGCAGTCCCTTAGCTCTAGGCATGAATTGTATCTCTCGCTGGGATATATGCTCTTTTTCCACCAAAATGTTAAAGTTGGAGAAAACTGTCAAGATTTAGAGTGTTAAATGCAGCTGTATGGTGAAAGCAAACTAGTGGTCAAAAAAGTGCAGTCTGAAAGAAGCTGGTGTAGATCCTGGCTCTGAACAGATTTTGTGCAAGTGTTTTTTCCTGTCAGACTCACCAGCTTCAAAACAGAGCTGGGTACACCAAGAAAGGTAAGAAATATGACAGTTATTCAAGTGCATTAGTATCAAGATACTCCCGTTGAAACTAGGGCAGCTTTTTATTAGCTCCCTCTTAACATACATCAAGAATAAAAAAGGTAGCTCGTATAATAAAGGACATGGTTGCAAAGTGCCTGTTAAATTTATCTTTGATGAACAAGGTTTGTGAATTACAATGCATGTCCTTGTTTTCTACAAAAACCGCGCTGTTCTGATGGTGTATAGTTAAGAGTACATGGCAGGGTCAACTTCCTGAGCCATCACTGGCTGGGATGGGGGGATGGCCCGTGCAGCAAAGCCTCATAGTTTTCACAGGGATGGAAAGCAAAGGGCTTCTTAGTTCTTTCTTAGTGTCAGCAGTTAAATAACATAATTTTGAATAAGTCTTCCTTCTCATTGGAATTTGCCAAGTCGCAAAGAAAATACATTTTCATTTTTACTATCTTTTCTACAGCTGCATTATCAAAGTTTCAAACTCTTGTGTTCTTACTGTGTTTTCATAATGTTGAGAAATACTTTGAAACGTTGCTGATATTCATCAAACACTTAAAGACATCTTTATACAGGGCCTTTTTTGATTAGCGAAGTTAGTATTAAATGCTTGTATGCTACGGCACAAGTTAAAATACAATGGTCTAAAATAAATATACTGGTCTAAAATAGAAGCTCATTCATAACTGTCATAATAAATCTTGCCCAATATAATACCCTTTCTGCTTTCTTTCCTCTGTGGAATATATGGGTGATGTATTTCTGAAAGTGAACACTGTCCAGACTGTTTCACATTCAGAAGGAAGTCAAAAATGAGATCCATTAGAGGAAGTGTTCAACTCGAGTCCTTTCTGTGTTGTAGAAACATGTATTTGGGTGATGATGGATATTCCTGTTGAAGTAAAAATCAAATTAACCAATTTCCACATGAGGCAGTCCGTTCAGTTCATGTCAGAGGAACTTCAGCATTTTTCCTATGGCAGCACATGGAGATATCAACTGAAAGCCAAAAACCTGGTTTTGTTAAGCATTCGTCAAGATTGTCTTCCAGTCACAGCTCACAAGGCTAAATGGTGCCTTCATTTATGCTCTTGCCATTCCAGTAACACTAGTGAAATTGTTAACATAAGAATCAAAAAGCTTGTTATGCTATATGCAAATTTTAACTGCTAAGAAGGGAAAAATTCAGGTTGACCGGTGAGGATATGTTCTGAGCTGACAACTTAAGGGGGATTCATCCCTAGCCAGCAGGAGGAAAATCAGTGTTCTAAAAAATTGTATAGCTTTAGCATCAAAACCAGAGTGAGTAACGGCTGACTTTAGCTGATACGTGTGATACAAATAAAAAAGTTACTCTGTAGATTGCTGTGGATCAGTAAAAGCTTTTCGAATTGCCTTCATTATGCGCCTTACTTGGAGGGGTCTAATAGAGTCTGAGAGGAACGTTTTTGCCAATGATTCATCCGAGGCATTGTTAGGTTGGTGTAATTCAATGTCGAACTGGTTACATCTGGTTCTTCGCAAGAAAAGTGAAATACTGCACTCAGCTTAAGTGTGGGGGAGGACTTGGATTTGCTGGCATTCTGTTTTGCTGAGCAATTAATATGTACGTATATGGAGCTATAGTGGTGTTCCTGAATGAGCAAATCCGTATGACTGCACTTCACCAAGCTGAATTGCAAAGCATCCTGTGTACTTGTATACAAGTTTGAAACATATCCATTGCAGCTATTGAAAAGATAATAAAAATAAAAAGATCCAATCCAATTAGAAGTAATTAGTTGTGGTTTTGTTGTGTAATGCCATTACAAGGCAGGGTGGTTTAAATGGCTCTGCTGAAAGACAATGTGCTTTCCTCTATAACCAGGGAACAGCCACGCAGACACGCAGGGAGACTGAAAGATGGGAGATTGCCCTCAGCTTATAAAATTTGATATTTTTTTTTAAATTGGCCTGGAAACCTGTATTAGTGACTTTTGCAGGTTAGTTGTAACCACCAAGGTGAGACCTTAGGGCAAATGGCAGAATTTCGCTAGCGCTGGTGATACCTGCCTGCTGATCCGTGGTCACCTCTGCCAGTTGTAGTTGCTGCTGCCTTTCTTCCCACCCCCACGTGCCCACGTCCTTCGTTAAAGAACGGCTTTGAAGAAGGGGAAATTTTTTGAGCCAACTGTTCTCTCTCAAGTGGATTTATGTTATGACTTAGTATGCATGGGTGGCTTAAAGGGAAGGGAGGGCTGTCCAGGAGTGCAGAATCTGTTGATCACTGTGATCTGTTGATCACAGTGAGCCTGATCTTCACCTGGTTGATTTTCAGAAAAAAATATAAAATACCTCTGCTCTTTTGATTTAGAGAAAATGCTTCTTCTCCCAGTAGTTGGTTAAACGATTCTGTCAAGCAAACAAAAATGAAGAGAGTTATCAAACCTCTTCTCATGAAAGAATTGTGCTGGAGGAACGTGATGGAGCCACCTTCTTGGGGCTGGGATCTCCATGCAGATGCTGCCTAGCTGGGGGTGCCCCAGGCTTACCCCCAGAGAGCTGCTGTTCCTGGCACATAGCCATCCTGACTGGGAAGGAGGAATAGTATTTATTTATTTACAAAATAAAATGAAACAGGGGAACTAGCTAAAGTTTTGTGTGAAGCTGTATTTTTATAAACTGCACGTTGTCACATTAATGCTCTTCAGCTTATCAGAAAATTGGACAATTGAGTTTAATTATACCGAGTGACGTTATGTACCAGCTTAGGTGCTTAGGTTAAGAGGCTAAACTTGCTTGGCTATCTAGACAGCTGATAAAAAGGATCTTCTGCCAAGAGCAGTTGATAGCAGGTCCCCAGTGTAGTTTTCCTGGCTTCCCGAGGAGGTTTATGTTTTGTCATGGGGTGGGAGGGAGCCTAAGGAATCTCATAGACTATGCATTTGAAGTTGTGTGCTGCTAAAATCCACTGCCAGCACCATTCACTTCTTCCATCGAGCTGCTTTTCCCCAAACGTTCTCATCTCCTCCCCACAAACAGAAGAGTTTACAAGGCACTCACAAAGTCAACAACATTTACCTTAGCCAAGTCCCGTTGCAGAAGGGAGGAGGATGAGTGCCAGAAGGAGAGCTCTTCTTGACAAGCTCACAATGCCAGTTCCTCTTCTTCCTTGCCAACAGATGGTGGGACAAGGTTACTCAGTGGCTTTAAGGGCACAAGGGGGCAGAGGGCCCTGAAGAATTGGCTCTAGCAGTCTGAGATCTCATAACGCCGCACCAGAGATGGCCGATGGCTGAGCCAGCCGTCCAACCATCGGCAGAGTTGATGTGAATTCTTTTCTAAAATCATGTGAAACCCAAAGAAGATCTTTGTCAGTAGGAGAATGCTATGAAATGTTTTGCAATCTCTTTTTTTTTTCCCTTAAAGAAATCACACAATCGTACTTTTCATTTCAGAGTGATTCCTGTAGGAAATCTTCCAAATCCAAGCGTGACAAGGAGAAACAGGCTTGCAAGAGCTGCAGCGAAAGCTTTAACTCCATCACTAAAAGGCGGCACCACTGTAAGCAGTGTGGGGCAGTAAGTATCAGAACGCCCCTGGTGTGAGGGGCCTAGTCGGTGCTGTTTTGAAGGCAGATGCAGCACCTCCGTGGATAAAAAGGTGGTGCCTTCCCTGGGGATGTACGTGTATATAGGGAGAGGCCTGTCCACTTTATTTTGTTTGCAGAAACAGAATGGCCTTCTGGCAGCCTTACTTCTCACAGCAGCTCTTTCTAGGATGAACAGCTGAACATACGATAGTAAAGATGGATGGGTTCTTCTTTCCTTAAAACTTGTCCCTGTGTTGTCCAGAATTGCTTGCGCCAGAGTGGTTTCCTCTTGCTTGCAAAGTCAAAAATAGTCAGTCCTGGAGATTCAAGGCCAGGTTATTGGAGGCACTTATCCACCCTTCCCCAGTGCCGTTCACTGACAGCTTCATTCTCTTTTTTCTTTCTGAAAATCACAACCACGGCCAAGATGAGATTGATTTCTATAATATGACTTGAAACCTGCTTTCTGTGACTTGAGTTTCATGGTTCAGTGTTCCTAATGTAACTAGTACAGAATAACGTTATTTAAATACCATTATTCATCTGAAGTGGAGATAATTTTTCAGCTGAAGAGAGACCTAAATGTATAGTTAAGATGTTTAAAGAAACCTCAGTCTCAGCAATTGCAATAAAACTACTGTGGAACCGGAGTTGGGGTTGTCAGCTGTTTGGGTTTGGTTTTATTAATAATTACTAAAATAATGAAATACATTTCTGGAGGTTTAAAATGTCCCATTGCAAAGCTCAGTATTATTAAAGAAATTAAATAATAGCTTTCTCCCATGAAAGAGAGATAACAAGAATTATATTATTAATATTTATTGTTAAACAGTTCCTGGTTGTGTGATGTTTTGTGATTTGGGAATAGCATTCAAATTAAAGAGGTTGATTCCTCTCAAGGAAAGACTACCAGGTTTCTGAAAGTGCTAGCTTGCTTTTTTTATATAACGTGTCAGAATGGTGCCTCAGTTAACACTTGCAAAGTTTAGACCATTACCTTCATATATTAATTACCAACTTGCAGTGAAGTATATGATAAAATATACTTGTACCTGGAGGGCGTTGGGGTTGTGTTATTGTACAGCAGGTTGAGGATGGATGTGGGGTGCGGCTGACAGCCGCTGCACTGCGCCGCGGGGGACACTTTCTCTCCCTGGAGCAGCTGGTGGAGTCAGAGCCGAAGCGTGAAAACAAGTTCCAGAGCTGCAGATCCATCACTCTGCGCAACCCCTGCTTTCACAGGACTGGGGTGGTGTTGTGTGCTCTTGGCAGCTCAGGGAAGCAATCAAGAGTCATTAATTTGGCATCAGACAAATAGTTGTTAATGGATAATACATTGGACTGTGTTCTTAAAACGGTCAGTGATTTTTTGGATTCCTCAGTTCTGTCAGGCCAAACTGCCTAATTGATGAGGAAACGTCAGCCACCTTTACTATAAAAATCAGTCCTTCCTAGACCATTTTATGAATGGCATTAATAAGCACTAATCGCTTTGTCAACCTAAGCCCTTTTTGACTCATAAAGACTTATAAGAAAGAAAAGCAAATTTGCATGATGTTGATCATAAAGTATTTCACAAAAAGCGTATGTTTTCTTTGATTAGGTGTATTATAACACAGCATGGGATCACAAAACCATTAATTATTAATATTATATTGGTCTCTCTATCTTCCACTTACATTAGTTTTTTGGATTTTACTTCAATACCATTCGTTCTGCTAGTCACTTTCTTTGGAGAAGGGTTATGTTTTGATAATGGCTAATAAACCACCATCTTTCTGTTACAGGTGATCTGTGCAAAATGCTCTGAGTTTAAACCACTTGCAGATAACAGCCGTCATAATCGAGTGTGTAAAGAGTGTTTTCTGCAGTTGCCGGCAAGCCCATGCAGCCCTGGAGGGGAAGCAGTCGGAGAACAAAAGAAAAGACTAGCTGCAGAGGTACGGTATTTAGCTAAGAAACTTTTATGTGCTAGCTGCCCTTGTGAATCTCTCTTTTTTTTCCCCTTTTTTTTGTGAATTAATTTATTTAAAACAAATAAAATAGCTGGTTATCTTGTTTCCCCCACCGTGATATTTGATCCTCTGACCTATAACTTGTATTGAATGTGCACACAGCCTGAATGCTGTTTGTAAGCATTCATTGCAGGGTGCTGATCATACAGGGGTGCGCATAGGTTTTGCATCTAAGCTTCAGCTTTCAAAGTAACGTAAAAAAAGGAAAACTTCTGTTTTCTTTTTCTTTGTTTTTAATGGTGCATCTCCAATCTTGAGTTGTACACAATAACTATTGGCAAAACTTGGCAAAATAACTCCACATAGAAGGTATTTTACACTCCTTATTTCACATCCTGTCAAAAACGATTAAAACTATTTTTTTCTTAGTTGATTGTGCAAAAGCATAGCATCCTTCTAAAAGACTGTCAAGATTCATGGAAACTCTCTCAAACCTGCTATAAAGCAAACTCTTTTCTCCAAGACATGACTTCTGCAAATAATACCGTGGAAACTACTGCTTCAGCAGTGCCACTGATGTCACCAAGCTTTACACCATGAGAGTGGCACAACCTACTCTTGTTTTTTACAAGAACAAGAAACGTATTGGCAAACTGACTTGTTTTATCCTCACCCACAACAACTGAACCTTCTCTTACCAATGCTTTTTTTAGACTATGGGCAGAGCTGTGAGTACCATTATGTGCCACGCTTTTCATGGGCCACCTTGAAGAAAAGGTTTTTATTTATTTTACCTGTGAAATACAGCCAGAAGTCACTGCGTGTGTAAAAGAGGACATTCATGTCAATTGAAAGTGGATCCACAAGGACACATCTTCTGAGGGTGCACTGAATTCTTGAAAGAGCCACTGAAACACTGAGACCTTAACTTCATCGCAAATCATCCTTCCCCCTGATGTACTGACATACACCATCCTGCTTTGAGCACTGCATGGGAAACTGGGGGACAGCTGCAGTCGATGCTGAATAACATCTTACCTTGAAAACCATCCCTCTGGAAGCCACCCCTCAGAGCCATTTGACTGCCTGCCAGCCTTCTTACACTCCTCAGCAGAACCAAACTACATGGAAAAGAGCTAGATGCTGAGCAAGAAATGTAAACCTGGCAGTGCACCTCCAAAGCTCCTGCAATAAATGCTTCCTCAAATAGTCGTCTTAGACTGCCCTGCTCTGCTTCCCAGCATGTCATATTTCTTTCCAGGCTATTAAATGTACCTACTGGGCTAAAATTACACCAGCACTGTGTGCCAGAGTGAACTCAGCTGCCTTGTCAGCTTTGTACCCAGACACATCCAGCATCTCAGAAATACAAGATGGGGTACAGCTGCAAATGCACAGTGCCCTTCCCTGAACTACCATGTCTGCAGAGCGCGGAGAAGATCCTGGATCTGGAGCTTGATACTGTCAAAAACTTCAGCTATGCACTACAGCTGTGACTACAGATGATGAGCACTTAATGTGCATAGTATGGTCTGTGGTATCTCATGATAAACTTGCTAGCCCTGTTTCAGCAGAGCTGGTTGCCAGTAAAATGAGAACCTGCACCTCCCCAGCTGAGAGCTGCGTTAATCTGAAAAGCCAAAAAATCAAACCAGTGAAATGTGACCTATGGCTTTAGTTCAGAAAGCAGATTAAAGCAGAAGGCTTGGGAAAAAACCAAGGAAAAGAGTAATTTTTCCCTCCTATACTCGGGCTTTTAGCCTTGTACTAAATCTTCAAAGGATCAGGTAAAATGCAGGCAAGTAGATGTATAAAAAAGAAAGATCAGAGCTGGTCTTTTTCTTTCCCTCCTATTTACATTACACTTTCTTAACAAGCTTAATAGCAGCTGAGGAGATTGCCACTTTACAAATGTTATTAGCAGATGCCAGACATCCCCAGGAGACTTCTGTGCAAAGTCTAATGGGAACAGGATTTTTTTTCTTTTTTTCCATCAAAAGACAAAAAATTTCTTTCAATCTTTTTTTGCCCTAGCACTCTCTGATTTAGCTCTCTGCATCCATGCACAAGAGTGGCTGTTAATACGCATTTTTCATTCATTTGAAATCATTTCCCTGCCTACTTTGCTAAGCAAGAAACTAGGTGCATCATCTTCATTGCCATCCTCAGTTTACTTGGTGGAGGTGGAATTTAACTTCATGTCTGCTGGGAACAGTCTGTCTGCATCTGCCTCTGTTACATGGAATTGTGCTATTTCTTGATGGTATATAATAATGATTAAACTTTTGTTCGGTTACGGTCTCTCCAGCATTTGCCCTACAGTATTATTTGACTCTGGAAAACTTAAGTACACTTTATGCTTAATGCTAAGTATTTTGCCCATGTAAGCATACATGGAAACAGCTGGTTTTGTTTTTTTTTTTCCCTTCATCCAGAAGCAAAGCATCTTGGCAGCTGAAAACAGCCTCTTCAGCAGCTACCTCCAGTTCCTTGAAAAAGGGAAGACTTGGTACAAAATGTGGGTGACCATCCCCAAGACTGAACCTCTTGTTCTGTATCTGCAAGGAAGTAGCCAGGTAAAATGACATTCATGAGGGTTAACATGCAGAGGGGAAACAAAAAGCCTAAGTTTAAACATGTCAAGCTGAGAAATAGGTCAAAGGATTTGGCTTGGTTTCAACAACAAAAATGAACTTGGTGCTCTGAATATAGCACAAAGCCTCAGAGATTTCAGATTTCCTTGTTATCTGTAGTTGCTGCCGATGTTCTTATGAGCAAATGTTTAAGCTTACAGCTTTTCTTTTCCATTTTTTTAATAAAAAATCTCAAAACAAGGATAATTTGGTTACCTTTTGCCTTTTTTAGAGGTTTTGGACAGGTATATCCAAAAGTCTTATTATCCTGTCATTAGGGAAAGCCCTTTCCTGAAAAATGTATAGAACGATGAAATAGCCTGAATATTGCAATTGCTAGTTCAAGCTTTGCTTTTTTTTTAAAAAAAAACCCCTAGTTCTGGTTTGAGAGGGTGGATGAATTTGTGGAAATGTAGATGTTCTTCAGCCTGAAAATTGGACTGTGTTTGGTAAAGCTCCCTGTTGTAGTATATTGTGATTTTATGTTTACTTGAAATAAGTACCATGGTAAGCATTTTTTTTTTAAGAGTGCCATTGAAGCTAACTAGCATTTGTGTGTGATGGAAGTCAAGTAATAGAAATATCTATAGCAAGATAAAATATCCAAAATAGAAATATCATTCATGCTTCCTTAGTGCTGAAGATAAGGAATGACAATGCTGAAATGAGATCCCCCATAGTCAGTTTTGTATTTGGCAATTGGCACATTTATATACAGCTTCATTTTACCTCCTGGGTGGATGGAAGAAGAAATGGGTCCCAATTCTGCTTACCTGCTTACCCTGCTGTCATTGTAGTGTTACGAAGGGGTTGCTTTTTATTAGCATCAGTTTGTATGGCTGTAGCTAGGAACAGTCTGGTAACTAAATATTACTCCTGATTTTATAAAGCTATTCAAAGTAAAGCTTACCCCGTAGCAACTGTTCGGCAAGAAGTACATGATGTCCTTAGAAGCGTGTTGTTTTGCTGCTTGTCAGCAAGAACACCGCTGGTTTTAAACAAGTGTGTGTAATGTTTTAAGCACAGTGCTCAAGAGACTGAAACTTGCATTTGGAGCTCTCGACACAGCCCACTTGGCTTCCTCTGGGATTCAAACCCCTCACTGGGTGAGCTTCCAATTCATCCCCCAAGCAGTGAGCTGCCTGGCTTCCCTTCTACTCAACAGGCGATGCATGACTGAAATTGCAAGTTGAAAAGCAAGCAGCCTCAGACAAAGCACTGAATGAATGCAACAAACCCAATCTTTAGATCTCTGTGAAGTCAGAGTCTGGGGAAAGGAAAAAAAGCTTTAAAAAGCAAAGCAGAGAGAAAGACTTTGCTGCAGAACTTTTCAACTGATGTGAAAGCTGTGCCTCGGCAAAGGGCCAGTGCAAGCCCTGGATCCCATGCAAACCAAGCCATAGTGTCTTGCACAGGCAAGCCTGGGGAAGGGGATTGGGCATAGAGGAAATGGTCTAAATTCTTTGGCCTTCCTCAACCAGGAACGATGTGTGTTATCTAAGAGATGACTGGAACAAGGAGTTGGGAGGAAGCAACGCTTCATACATGGTATGACCTAGAAAGGAGTTTCTCCTTGTGCCAAACCAATTGTCTCAGGACCGCATAAGTAATAACCCATGGGACATAAACCGGCTCTGTTTAGTGCACAGCAGAACGATGCTGGGTTCTCCAGGCCCCTTCCTGACAGTTGTACAAAGCCAGGATTGGAAGCTGGAGGAGCTTCTGTGCTTCAGATGCTATGTTCTTTCCTCCGTGTCCTGACAAATTTGATCTTGAGCCTCTGTTGATATTACTAGTAAGGTCCTATATATTTTAGGGGGAAAGGTTGCCTTTGGTTCTGATTGTCGATTTTATGACAGTTAAGTTTAGTGGTTGGTGTCCTCAACTGTTTCAGATGTGAGATAAATCTCCCCATAAAGCACCAAGAAAGCATACAGGACAAGGTTGATCTATCTTACATTCAATAGCCAAGCCAAGATTTACTCTCAGGAATCAGCAATTGCAGACTGAGACTATAAACAACAAAACATAGTCCCTTTTTCAACGGCCTGCTGTTCCCATTTCTATAGTTTCTTCAATTTGCATCCAACTGAAGGAAAAAATTGCAAAGCACGGCCCATTCCTTGATATTAACACATTTTTATTAGTTCCGGCTTACATACTATGCACTTGACTTCTGAGAAAAATGTCTCCCAGAGCGTCTCTCCTGGTGGCCAAGTGTCTGGAATCAGTTGGGAACCACTCACGTGCTTGAATGTTATTTTCCCAGGCATTGTTTTGTCTTGTACAGCCACCTCAACGCATCTCACAAAACTCTTTAGGCCTGCAAAGGAGCATTTCAGTGCCTAAAAGAGGAGGTGCCATTTGGGAATAATATTGCGAACAACGGTATTAAAGGTCTTGAAACACAGACCAAGTGAAGCATGACTGTTGGAGTTTGAATGCTGGGGGTTATTTTTAAAAAGAACAGAAAGAATAGTTTGTCTCTTGGGAAGAAGGAGTGAACCAAAGTGAATCTGGAGCTTCTGGTACAATAAAAGCCCTGACAGTTTTCATCTTCTGCATCCCTGGCCCTCATGGAGAAGAAAGAATGCCAGTTCAAATGGAAATATGACTCGCAGGCTTTAAAATAGCAAGAAAACTTCACTTTTGCTTTGGTTCCTTGTTCCAGGAGAATGAATTAATCCCTGAATGTTCACGGTTTAAATCTTGCATGAGGCTTTATGCATGAGGATGAAGTTCACAGCTTATTTAGGTATGGAAATCATACCAATTTTATCTGTCCTCAAACTGAGACAGAATTTGTGCAGCTATTTGTCATGTTTATCTGAGTGGAAGTATAAGAGTTTGCTTATAAGCAAAGACCACCTCCAGCTTAAGGATCTGCGGTTTTCTAGAAGTGAGTCTGTCTTTCCAAGGGCTCCACCTGGAGCTTCTACCCCCATTGGCCTTGTAAAATGCACAGCTACCTCTGGAGCTGTGACATTAATTTACACCTGATTGGGAAATGTGTAATTCAGGAGCCCCAGCTAGCTAGAGAAGTAAGGAATTTTGGAGAAATACAGAGGGTAAATCTGGTATAGTGAGAGCTAGTGTATATAATAATTATCAGGTTTGATCCATGAGAAAGTTTTGCTTTATAAATTCTGAAGAAAAATCTTTTATTCATCATGTAAATTTGATTTTCTCCTAGACAATAAGGCAGTCGCTGAGTTTGAAGTTGAGCTCAGGGTTTTAGAGAAGTATTTTTGTGGCTTGTCTGTTAACCCTGTTCAGGTGAAGCTTTAACTGGCCCTGCGCTCTCTCTGCCTGTCCTTTTTCATGGCCTGGCAGACCTCTGCATCTTGGTACGCCATCGCATCACGGGAGTCTCTCAACCATTGGGAGGTGTGGGTTAGGTCATAAATGGGTAGAGAGTGGAGTTTAGGTGGAAAAAAAGGGATTTTCTAAGCCTATTTAAAAGTAGTAGGGGAAAATTATAGTGGTCCATCAGTGTGTAACTGTTATTCTCTGTATTTGTGTTAAAGAGCTGCAAAAAGATGTGCAGTGTGAGGGGGATGTCTGTATGGAGGGCTGCATGAAATAGACCTGACGGTGTGGTGGAACTGAGCTATCCATTCCCAGATCTGAAACCCTGGGTGTTGTAATGGCAGTAATAGAGCAATAAATAAATTCTGCTGTAACTACCTAGATAGATAGCACATTAGTATTACGCTGTTTAGAGTCAGGATGAGTGCACAGTGCTTGTGATTACTGACGGTATTGCCCAACCAGTAGAGTTTTGTGTATCACTCACTATCAGACAATGATTGAAATCAACCCTAAAGGGAAGCTCTTGTCAGCACTGGGTAGTTTGGTTTGATGACACACTGGTATCGTGTAACCCTGGTATGTTGCATACAGAAATATTTTTTTTAAAAACAATTCAACTAGGCAAATACAGTAGGCTCTTAAAAATGGAATATGTCGTTTATCTCTCTGAGGCCTGTAAATCCTGGTTACGTGCTTGGTGTCCCGCAGAGAGATCTGGTTTGGGTGTGTGGTATGACTGGAGGCCAAGTGCTTCACCTTTATCGGTCAGTAGTGCAGCTTTTCATAATTTAAATCCCTTCCTTTTGGATCAGACAGGTACAGAGAAAGTGGCAAAGGCATCATATTATGAAAAGGGAGGAAGCAAGACCAAAGGCAGTCTGCTTAATTTGCCTGTGTCTGCATGTTTTGGGTAGGTGTAACACATAAAATTCAAACATCAATTTGCTCTTATGCTGCACTTCTTGGCTACAAATGATACCATTTCTCATTGTCATGGGCAACTTCCAGTTTTACATGTGACAGGTCTTAGTGTCTATTTTTCTAAAACAAGATCAGTGAAGTGGCCATGGTTGCGCTTGGATGTGCTCATGTGCATTTGTGTTCATCAGTCTCATCTTTGCTTGCTTCAGCACTGCCACATATGCAGGTCGAGAGCCATGCTGTGCCTGCCAGTTCAAACTTCTGCATGTGCCAGGCCTCCCTGTTGTACAGATGCAGCTGTGGTGTCAGGATCAAGAAATTGTATGCTGCTTTTAACACAGTAACTTGCACTCAAGTAGGAACTGAATTCTTTAGTGTTAGACCCAAAGTTGATGCAAATCTCCTTGAATAGTGCTTGGTCTTCAAGCAGATAAACTCTGACATTTTTGCATAACAGTAACAAGCAGTAGATTAATAAATCAGGAAACCTCTATTGATTTAATAAAATGCTGAGACACATTTTTGACTGTGTATTTTTTTGCCCCTTTACTTAATGTATGTGTTTACATTGATGTGAGCAGTTCTGAAACTTGAATTACATTAGTCGAAGTGTTAGAAAAGTAGAATTTTTTGCCATTGTTCTCAGAGCTGTGGTCCCTTTCCAGAATGACTAAGTCATCTGCATTCAGTATGAGGTGACAAAAGAATAATTTTGCCACCTCTTTGTGGGATGCCTTGTTAACTTTGGTATGAGGCATTGAATTTGAGCAGGCATCTACACAAGTAGCTGCTATGAGAGGCGATGGCTTCTTAAAGGTGCTTGATGCCTGTGTAGTTTAGACTTCAGTCTGGGGACCCACCTTTGAAAATGCTTTGCTGGCATCAGTCGAAACGAGCTGCTCAGTCATGGCCTTGCCAAAGTATGTCTTTCCTGAAAGCTTAGTAGAGGAGTTGGTTGATGCTCAAGATTTGACTCCCAGAGAGCTGAATCGCTCCTTAGATCTTTGAGTTAATCTTGCCTTTAAAGGATGTTCAAGAATCTGAGCTTCAACTTCCTGAAAGGCATCATAAATAACCCAAAACCTTCCAAGAAGATTCACTGGTTGATTTAAAATCTGAAATTCTCTTTTATTTTGAAGTCTCTTCCCTGGTAGTTGTCTCTCAGTGTCCAGCTCTGCTTATTTGTCTCCTTTAAGGCAATCTTACAAATGTCCCATGAGGTTCAAAAGTGATTGCACCAAACTATTCTCAGCTGGATCTGATTGCCTGTACCTAATGCAAAGGTTTTTTTGTAAAAGACAACATGCGTAAGTTACATGAAATTACATGAAAATCCCCATCCATGCCACTGCTGGATCCGTATTCTTACTGCGAAAGAGAATCTGTTAAAAAAGAAGAATAAAGCACCAATAAATCATTGCCTCTTACTGTTTTAAGTTAAACAGTCAATAGCACCTCTCCTGTTTTCTAAGCACGGCGCTGAGTGAGGAGCCGGATGCGCGTGTGCTGCGGGTTCCTGTGCGTGCGGGCAGGACAGCGGGATGGGCTGGAGCACGGCAGGGGTCAGCCAGCGGCTCCCACCAAGACCCGCCGGTTTGGTGAGGGTTGCGGTGCAGCTGCCTGGCCTAAGCGTGTGCCTGGTGACCATACCTCGAGTGCAGGGTAATGCATCTCCAGTTACATCTTACTACTTCAAAGCAAATTCTGAACTGTTTGAAACAGGCGTTTGTTTAACCCCATTGAGAGGAAATCTTTCCTCCCTGCGCAGGATACCCCCGCTCCTCCCATTTCAAATACCATTTGTTGCTGAATTTTGACATTTGTTCTTTCTTCTTTAGGATGGACGAAGCCCACGTCCTATTCCTCTGCCTGGGTACGAAGTCAGTTTACCAGGTTCTGGTGAAAAGTTTGAAGTGAAGCATGTTTTTAAGCTTTGCCAGTCCCAGCAAACTCTGTATTTCAGTGCAGAAGATGAAGAACTGCAGATGAAATGGATGCAAGTTCTCACCAAAGCAGCCAAAGGGGAAACTGAAGATACAGCTGAAGGGCTCAGCAACCCATAGAGCAAGTTCCATTTGGTTTCTTTCCTACATGCTATAAACCATCACTTGGATTTGGTATTAATGGCACTTTGGAATCTGTATGGCTTTATATCTTCATGTGTCTGCATAGGAAATTCAGTGGTTTCTCTCCTTTTATTGTACATTTCTCACGTACAGTAGTTACCTGGCATATATTATGTTAAAGAAGAAGGTAGTTGTAGTTGTCAGTGGTGTTGATGCTGGTTTTAAAACAAAAGACAAGGAGAAAAGCATTAATTTTAACAAAAGTAATGGAAAACCATCTGTCTCTTGTTTTCCTCAATGTATATTTTCCAGTCCTTTTGATTGCTGTTCAGTGCAGGATGTGTATAGTCTGTGATTAGTTCTATAAATGCTGCCTTTTAAGTTAAATGTTGTAAAGGCTTGTGCTGGCCACTGACATTCCGTTCTCTGTCCTTTCCTCCTGGTAAAAGGTTTTTGTGAAGTGTGAGCATGTACTGAGTATTTTCCCTTTGCTGAGACTATGTCTCTGCTATTTTGAGATGACCTGTTCACAAAATAAATACTGTAGAAGGGACTTCTAAAAATGACTGCAAACTGTGCAGACAAGAACATTAAGAAGCCTCATTGATTTTAAGCATTTATAATATTGTTTTGTCTTCTTTTGAAACCAATACCTTCCTTCCTTCTATTGGAACCCATTTTGATGTAAGTGAACAAACGTTTTATACTGCAAACTGGGTTACGATCAATAAACAAGAACATTTTTAGTACACACAGTACAAAAAGGTGACTTTTTTGTTGTACTGGTTAATTTAAAAGTGACCTAGGATTTATTTATATAATTTGTAAATAATGTTTCATAAATATTTTAAGAATTTTTAAAAGATCTCAGCTAATTAACAGGATTTAGTGCATAGAATAAGAGATATTTGTATGAACTGAATTTGTAATTTAATTTTCCTGTTTACCTGTATTTGTCTTATTTTCAAACTAAGTGCTTATCTATTTAAATAAAAGTTCATGCAGTTAACTCCTGAGCCAGATTTCCAAGGCACAGCAAGCTTTAGGTCAACATTTAATATAGGTTTAAAAAAAAAAACCAAAAAACCCCAAACAAACAACAAAAAAGGCATGTCTGTTCTTAGTGGTACTAAGCATGTAGTACCGATAAAAATTAAATAAAAGCTGTCACAGTATTGTATTTTTAAATGGTTTGGTTTAACTTTTATTTCCTCTTCAGCCTTCTACATTTTCTGATATTGGTAGAAAGAAAGAGCTACTCCATACAGCCAGAGTTTGTTAGAATCGTTGAAAATTAGTGAGTAACAGCGAGTATTTCTCTTATCTACAGAAGCGGTTTTGGCTTTTTCCTTGTTTGGGGTTTTTTTACACTGGTGTTATAAATCATATACCTGAAGTCCATGGTGATAAAAATTATAAGCCAAGTGTTTAATTAGCTACTGGTAAAATTTCATGAGACTTGCATCTGCCCTCTCCTCCCTTCCTCACCCCCTCTCCCTCCTCCCCCATCCCATTAGCATGAAAAAGAATAACAGTTATCATATAGTTCATGAAAATGAATTCATTCCAGTGTGTAGTATTTCCTCCCCCAAACTTCACTGAAAGTGTAATGGTGTAGAATGCTGGCCTTGAAAATTTACACATTTTGTAGTACTTCTAGGTTTGGGTTGTTTTGTTTGGGTTTTTTTAAAAAGTTTTTCCTTTATTTCTCCACTTGCTTGGTTCTTTGGAAGGGGGAATGGTAAACCAAAACAAAATTAATACATCTTAATATATCTTTCATTTTCTATTTTTATTAACCAAGACAAATGTTCAGCACATGTTTTTTGCAGGTTTTCTCCATTTTGTTCTTTTTTTATAAATAAGTATGTCAAACTGTACATATAATCGTTTTATGTTCCTCAGTTCACCTTCTTTCAAAAAAAAATGTTAGAAAATACATGTAGAATTTTAATTCTAAGCTAGAATGATAACACAGGATGGCACCCCTGGGTGTTTGTGTCACGGTTCTCAGGCAGCAGCTTCTCTCCCAGCGTATCTTTCCACTTTCAGGGGACACAGCAAGGAACCTGACTGGGGAATCTCTGCTTTATGACTAAGACCCAAATCATCAAGAGCTTTTATAGTTTAAAGGCAGCAACTTAAACCTTGTCTGGAAAGCTAATACAAGTCCGTTGCAGATCCCAGAGCTCTGCTCGTGTTTGATATAGTATGAAAATGCTCAGCCCAAAGCCTAAAATGAAGCAGCTGCTGGTGTTACAGATTGGGATCAGTCACAGCCAGCAGTGTGACTGCTCTCCAGATCAGTGGGTGCTCCTCCAATAGACTCGCCTGTTATCTCCTGTCAAAGCCTGATTTAGCCCCTGGTGAAGCTGAGGGAACACTCTGGTGGCTGCAGTTGGGCTTGCTTTGTATTGCAGAGAGCTGCCTCTCACCCTCCGATCGTTGCATGGGTTGTTTTGTTGAATTCGCACAGATTTTGAAAATACCATGTCGGTTCAGACCAACCTTCTATACAAATGCATTTTTCATGAGCCCGGGGGTGTATCTGGCATATTTGTCTCCAAGAGCCACATGAAATATAACGAAAAGTTTGTGTCTTTAAATTTTTGTGGTTCCAGTTGTCCTTCCTGTAAATCAATTACATCAGTGGCTCAGTCGTATGGAACTGAGTGTCTTGGAGATGGGAGATACAATTGTCAGGATTTTTTTTTTAATAGTTTAGGAAAGGAGAAGGAGATCTCTTGCTTCTCATACAGGACACTGGATTTCCAGCATTTTGGCTGTTAATGGAAAAGAACTTATGTCAAATGATAAAGCTGAAAGTGTTATTTTATTCTGAAAGAACTATGTTACATTAGTTTTGATCCAGCTCTGAAATTAACCGAGTATCTTTCTTCATTTATTTCATTTGTTCAAAAAAAGACAACCAGGTCATTGGTTTAACAGGCATTTATCAAGGTACAAAGTGAGCTCCAAGGCATGAAGAGGTAGATGTTACCTGTTAGTATTCAGACGAAAGGCTGCAGTGCTTATTTCTTGTTCTTTGGGATGACATAACAAACAAGTAGGGTTTTTCTTGCCTATTTTGCGTCCTGGCATAGTTTCCCAGAAACAGCTGCCTGGCAATACTGAAAGTGTAGGTTAAAGCTGGTGGCTAACCTGTCTGACAGCCGCTTTACTTCCCTCTGGGTCTTTCACCAGCAGCATGGAACATTTAGTTGCTGTATAGACATGACTGCATATCCTGTAAACAAGCACCTTCCTTTTTTACACTCCTACCATTTCTCTTTTTCTGTTCTTCAATCCATATGTGGCATGGCAGGGTTTGGCTTGCACTTTTGTCTGGGTTTTCACTTGGCTGGGCACTCTGCAGGCCCAGGGAAGCTTGATGGAGCTCAGTGATTGCGTTTTGCTGTAAAACGAAATAGTGATAAAACAGGCTTTTCAGAAAGCAGTTGCTGGCTGTCCTCACAGTTACTGTGTGATCTATGATCACAGGAGATTAGACTAGAGGAAGAATTCTGTTGGAGTCTCTGAAACGGAGTTTTAGGGAGCTATAACCAGCTTATGTGGATGACTTACTCAAATGCGGCAAAATAATCTTAGCCGTCTTAGAACTGCTGCTACCATCAACAGTGTGAAAGACTGTTACTTAGCCATGTCTTGTCAAAGTTGTTCAAAATTCAAACCACAAATCCTCACCTGGAATAAATGATATTAACTTCACTGATGCGTTTAAATGAACCTGGGATCTGGCCTGTGATATTGATACTATTTTTGACCAAGAGTACACTTCAAAAAAGCCTTTGCAGTACTTTTGCCTCCCTACACACTCTACACTGTCCCACACCAAAAAAAAAGCTTATTTAAAAGTTAGTTTCAGAGGGGTACACTGGTCAATGATGTTCAGCTTGATAGGAAACAAATGGAAATGCCAACCATGTAAAGAGCCTCCCTGTGCCTGTGTCTGCACAATGCGTGCTGCGTTGGAAAGCCTAATTGCCAAGTTCCACAGCCTCTTTGTCCGGTGGACCTGTTTTCTGTGCAATTGTCGAGGAACTTTCCTCTGTTTCAGGAAGATGCTCTGCAGACATGAAGGTTTCTTAATTCCCTAGTTAGATTGAAGAGATTTCCTATGATATGTAGCTAGTATATTTAAGTCTGAAAAGGAATAATCAGTTATCCCAGCATCTCAGAATGGGCAAGAATACGACAAGACTTTTACTCTATGTTACAAGAATTAGCCATTTGCTCTGTAAGGTCTTGCGTTGTAGTGGTCTATAAATTGCAAGAAGAGGTTAAACTGGAAAATACAAAGTTGTCCCACTTCTACTGCTCAAGCAGATGCTTTCAAGTTCCAGGCTGAAGATGGCAATGTTTGGTGTGAAACTGGTGACAGCAAGTACCAGCTGACTTCTGAATTGGGTAAGAATAATTAAGCAGTATGTATTGGCCTTGTGTGTGCATTGTTATTGTCGCTCTCCACATGGGGCAGCACGTTTTTGCTGAGATAAAATGCCCAGTAGTGACTCAGATTATACTGTAAAGGGATCTCAGGACGTTTTAATTTTCAACACTTTGAAGTTGCCCTTAATGGTTAGTAGTCTGGGTGCTTTGAGCAAACCTGGAAGCATTGGGGTGTTTCCACAGGAAGATGTTGAAGGAACTCCAACGCCATTATGCTGTTCATAGGGTGGACAGTGCACTTAATTTTTTCACAAGGAAAGTTGTACACTGGGTTTTTGGAAGTCCTTTTTAATTACAATAAGTGCTGTTGAAACCACATCATGGAGAAAGGGACAGAATTAAAATAGGAAAACCTTTGTATGGAAAACGACGTGAAAGGCGAACTCATTGCATGTGTTGTACAAATCTTAGAGCTCAGTAGAACTTCAGGGGTGGCTGTGGAGAGGCAGCAATAACGTACTGGTTTTGCTGGTAAAATTGTGTACTACAGAAGAGAGAAAACCTGGAGGCTATTCCTTAGGCTGTGCCAGAGACACCCATTGCTAAAATAATGACAGGTCCTGTGCACGTCCAGTTCACCTGGGAGGAGCTAGACCTATTTCCAGAACTTGAGCACCCAGAGAGAGGGTATGGACCACGTGCTCGTCAATTCACGTGAGGAAATCCCTTGTGATAGTCAAGCTCCAAATTCCTCTGTTAGCCAGTGTCAAGAAGCATCAAATTCTTGGAGCTGGGTGACAAAAGGTCTCCTTGAAGTCATGTTAAGTGATGGTGTGAGATTGGATTGATTTAATCAACCATAACAGGCGTGTCCGGGTTTGGCAGAGTATGTGACACGGTGTCATGTCCATGCGTGCTGTTGTGTGTCAGTAAGAAGGGGACTTGCCATGTTGCTGCTGTTCATACAAGCAAAGCTCAAAAGGAAGTGGCTGGTGCTCTCCTGCGAGCGAGGGGGGCAGTGGGGCGATGGTTTGTACAAAAGCAATCGGACTGCGTTGTCTCTGCTAATGGAAAGGTTTCTGGTGAGAAGCAGGTGGGGTATACCTGTGATCATCTTACAGTCTTTGCTCAAAACAAGACGGTAGAGAATAGGTTCCTCAGTTCTGTGGATCTGAATCCTCCCTGGGGCAGCTTCAACCTGTGCACTGAATACGTATCGCAGTACTTGCGGAGAAGGGGATCAAATTAAACATCTACAGAAAATGGATACTCTGAACACGGCCCAGTTCTTCAGTTTTGCAGTGTAATGTTTTTCAAGTAATTTTGGGAGAGGGTTGAGTGGTTTTTGCTTAAAAAGGCAATTTCATTAAAAAAAAAAAAAGAGGAGTATTGCCTTGCTTCCATTTTAGCTATCCAAAGACTTGCAACAGCAAAGATTTCTGCTGTAAGATAATAAATGGAATTATTCTAGGCTGTTATCAAATGAATTACGGGTAGGGATTTGAGAGAGGGGAGTAGTGCGTGTGGTTTTGCTGAATTGATAGTTGTGTACTTGAGCGTGACTCTGGAACTGAGGAGGGGTCAGGCCCTGGAAACGCACAGCCTACAGAGGGATTCCCACATTCGTGCCTGTGTGGGACCGTAGCTACGATTTGCAGGGCACAATCAGGAGTAGGTCTGCTTTGATAACTCAGCACCACCAGCCTTCCATCTGTCCTGACTTTTTCCTGCTGCCACACTGCATCCAGAGCTATTGCAGCAGCTGCTGACTTTATGGATGGACAACCAAGAGGGAAGAGCCCTCTCAGAGCCCCGTTGTGTCCATGGTTAGGGCTGAAGGCGGTCAAAGGCAGGGGAGGGCTGGAGCTGATGCAAGCCCCCAGATAAATGTTTTAACGCAACATTGGGGAATATAGTGCAAGATAAGAAACCACAGTGTGACTGTGTTGTTTCCTGTAGTCTGGTGATCATCTGCAATTACTAGAAGCTTGCATTATTTTGAAGAAGCAAGCCCCGAGGGATGTGAAAGAAAGGTCAATCAATAATACACGCAGAGAGATAGGGCTAAGGAAGAACTGGGTTAAGTTAAACAAAAAACAAACAAACAAACATAAAAAATCCTGAGGACAGATGCTTACTGAAAAAAAAAAAATATAAATTAAATATGTATTTGCCCTGTGAAGAAGCATTTCCCCTTTGTTCCAGGCATTGCAAAGAGCCAGGTCAGCCTGGTGGTGCCTTGGGAGGAGATGGGTGAGTCTTGCCCCAAGCAAGTTGTAAATCCCAGGGCCATCTCCTAAGGTGTGTTGTACCTGTTTCGGGGGCAGGGGGCACTAGGGTGGTAGGCACCAATTAATGCAGTTGAAGGTTAATTGAACATACAAAACCATTTAGAGGAACATGACAATTCCTGGCAAATTAAAAAATTCCTGCCACCTCCTTTCCTGTCCTTTGGATGTAGCTAATAGCTTTTGTGGTTTTCAAGCTCATCCTTTTTCCAGTGTCTGTGGATCACCTTTCCTTCCTTCGGAATCCTACTTTAAAGGAAATAAGTTGCGTAGCCTTACTTGCATGTTTGGATGAAGGGAAAATTACCATCTGGAAGTGGGAGCAGGACATACTTACTTTGAGATGGGGCTGAATTTAAGGCTTCAGGAGCATACCACATTAAAATACTCATTTTCTTACAAAGTGGCATTGTTGTGACAGGCATTTGACGCATGGTGGGTACACAGAGTCACATTAAAATGTGCCTCAGCTCTGTGACAGCAGGATAGAGCCGGGAGATGCAGCCTCTCTTCTGGTGGAGCAGCATAATTTTAATCACATCCTAAATACAGTGCCACTGTCCCAGCTGTGTTTTGCAGCTGGTCCCCAGATCTGTTTCATCCTAGAGGGCAACTTTCAGGGACCAGTGATCACTGGGTTCCTAAAAAGCAGCCTCTGATCTTTCTTCACCTTTCCCCATCTGTCTTTCCTTGTTTATCCTTTGCTGTCCTTTGCCGTTGTTGTTCAAATAGGGGCCACATGTGGTGATGGTGACTGACTTCTAAAAATATTTCTAGATATAAAAAGAAGACAAAAGAGGAAGATTTGCTAAGCTAAGAGCTTGAGCCCTCTCTGGGAAGGGACAAATATTCTGTGCAGGGACTGATAAAACTGTGGTGCTCCCCTCGGCAAAACTTGGTTCCTTTAAAAATAAGTCAGTCACAGCAATCTGAATAAATATAAAAAAAATGTAAATTTGCTGATGAGACAAATCTGGAAACAAAGATGATGACAAAGGTCTCTAAAATACGCCACATTCTTGCTAGGCTGCCAAGTAGGGAAGAAAATGGCATTCTAGCAACAAAACAGTGGAGAAGATAAGCAGGAGCGCACATTCGCTTTTATTTTCCCTCTGCTTTGTCTTTTATTTCTCCCCCACTGCAAATGGTTTACTCTGCAAACCCCCTTTCTTGTCCCTTGCCCTCTCCCCATCCATGAGTTGCTCTAGACCACTCCTGGCAAGTTAATATCCTCACCGGTCTCCCAAAGCTCCCTTCCACCGGGTAGCGATCACTCCTCAGATTGACTGATTTAAAGGATAAAGTGCTGTGTGGCACTGGTTCAGTCTTTAATAATGAGCCCCTGTTCGTTAAGCATGCTCTGTCATTGCTAATGAGGTCTCAAATGAACCTCTTGGTGACAAATATGGGGTGCTGCTCCCTGCCTCATGCCAACACAAGTGCTTAACCAAGTTGTGAGACGGAGCTCTTCCTGCTGGAAAATAACTGTTCTTTTTAACCTGGGTTACCTTATGGCTGACGCTGTCGCTGAGTATTCTCCTATTTACACCTACTCTCCCAGCATCACTAAGCAGGAAAGAGGAAAGTATGGCTGAGCTCTGCAGGGTGTTAATTTATGGGCCAGAGTCAGCTGAGCTTTTGTGGAGCAATGTTCTACTATCCAGCAGAGGACGATGAACCACCCTGCAGCCACAGTGATGCAAAAGCTGCTAGTTCAGATAAAACCTGTGCCCATCCCTGCTCCGGCTGGACCACCACACTTTGTAGACACTGGCTGAAATTAAGGTGGAATGGTTTGGGGTTTGTATTTTGGGGCTTTTTTCCTACTACCCTGAATAAGCTGTGGGGAAGGTAACCTTCCACTGGGATGGGCAGTGACCTGCTGCAACCCTGTGCGTCTTCCCGAGGGCTAGCACTCCGCAGGCTTAAATTCAATGTCAGTGCCCTTCCTGCAGCTTTTCTGTCTACACCCACAAAATAATTGCTTGCAAATTGGTATGAGCTTGCTAATGAGCTCCCCCTGGAAGGCTGAAACACTCCGCGGAGCCTGGCTGAAGGACAGCCTCCACAGTGCTGTGACTTCAGTACCTGTGCCCAAAAGCAAGACGTGCTGGTGAAGCTGGCGGCTTCTAACTGGTGCCAGCTGGTACGGCCCGGTTCAGTACTGTGATGTTCACACCCATAATTACAATAACTCTGAAGCATTTCCACTGGATGCCTATAAGTCATTTATTATTCAGCAGTGTCATCCTTGGAAATGAGTAGTTGATGGATTTGGGGGTTTGTGTTTCGATAGTGGATTTATTCTTTCAAATTTATGGATTTATCCTACTTTTATCTAGTGAGAACTGACAGCGTGTTTTTTGGATATTAATCACAACCATCCCACGGTGCAAACCGTGACAAACTGTTGAAGCTCAATCTCTTTATTTTTATGTTTCAGTCACCAGCGTCTATAAAAATATATCATAGGCACGCCACTTCTGCATAGTAAAGCTGAAAGTAACAGGCTGCAGTTTAGCCGGTTACTAAACCCTGTTGGGGGCTGACGGGACCATGAATGAAGAGAAAACGAGGAGCCCTGGCTGCAGCTGGGAATGCTGTGGGAGGCAGTGGGACGCGTAGGGGTGAGTGTGCCCATCTCCTGTCTGCCTGGAGCATTTCCTATGGCTCCTGCGGAGTCACACGCCCCCCCCGGGTCATGTTTAGCTGGCACCGTCCATGTACCCCCACTCACCTCAGCTTACCTCCAAAATTTGGAACCAGTTTGGTCCATGAATTAAACCTGCATTTGATGCAGCCTCTGGTGCTCTTGCTGGGTACCAAGGACGCTGCCGGCAGAGACCGGCTCAAGCAGGGGGTTGCTCTGCCATCCTTGCCTTGTCCCTGGGCCACCAGCTCTGTCCCGCTGGCTACAGAGAGTCACAGAGCAGCGCTGCTCCCCCAGGGGAGTGGTTTTAGGGCTCGCCTTCGGCGTGCTGTTCTAGGGAAAGGATATTTATCACAAAAGTGAATAATGAATGAAAAAGTGTAAGATTTCCAGCCTATTACTCATTTATGAGTCATAAAGTTGTTCCAGGTGCTTTTATTTTCTTCATTTTGTTGACTTTGTTCTTGAACGTAAGACAGCAGTCTTACAAGCTCACTGATAATAATATCTCCGTACAGCAATTGCCAATAATCAAAACAGTGATTTCTAGTAACTCTCAACAATCTGTAGGTTTAATTAGGGTTAGCACTTTCTTTAATGGCAGACTTACTAGAGAGTTCTGCACAAGCATCAGATAAACTGAAAAAAAAAAAAAGAAAGGATCTGGCAGTGGAAGGATAACAGCTATAATTAAAAAGTGTGAAGCTTTGTTTTACATTCTCTTTCTAAGAGTTTTCTGTATACACTGTACATAATGAAACACTAATTTAGAATGCAATTTAGGATGAATTTATTTTCAGCCGACTAGAAGAAATGAATAGCATCTTTTCATCAGCAGAGCTGGGATTCAGGCTGTAGTTTAGCCTTGCCAGTTTTGTTGCATTTTTGCATTTACGCAAAGAACATGCCAGTCCTCTCCACAGTAAGGCCCTGAGTTTGGTACTGCAGTGGCTCTGTTCAGGCTTCCCTTTGTGTGTCAAGGTTGCTGCAGGGAATTTTTTGGTTTGGGTGGATTAGTTCACAGTTACAGTAAAGTTTTAATAAGATCTATAAAGGCTGCTTTAATCACATACAATCTGTATCTTCCTGGAAAATGCTGTGATTACTATGTTTAATAACATTTTTCATAGACAAAAATGCCTGTTATTAAGAAATGCATCAATATAATGCTGCTTTTGGTTAATGCAGAATGCAGGGAGTTGTGCAGGCTGCTCACAGCGATAACAGATCCGAGAGGAAACAGTTGTTCTCAACCTTGTGGTTCAGATTAAAATAATGGCTTTGTTTTCCGAAAGAGGGGGAAATTGAGATATTTCCCTTTCTTATGTTTTCACAGTTTGAAACCCTATCCTGTCTGCTTAGAAATCCAGTGGTAAAATTCCCATTGACCTCTCTTCAGACTTATTTTTCCCTTTGTCAAATATAATTTTTTTCCTCGCAAGATTTTTAGGGCTGAGTTTTGGAGGGTTTTTTGGGGTATTATTAATTGCACCTTTTTAATTCCTCAGCAAAGTGGATGCTTAACTGTAAGGAAAGATGTCCTCAGTCAATAGGATTACTCAGCTGCATGGGGTTAAACACATCCTTCAGAGTAGCCAGCATCACAGAGCCACAGCATCGCCTAGGTTGCAGGGGACCTTTCAGGTCCTTTCAGCGACAGTACTGCCTGTGAGCAAGCCGTAAAAGCAGCCCAAACCTCTCTCTGTCCTTTTCAGTCCCTCAAACAGCTTTGGATTAAATTCCATATTTCATTGTTTCCTTGCAAGCCCAGTGAATTGATGTGGGGAGAGGAAATGCAGCCCCCGCACTGTTCTGCCACTTCCCTGGCCCCAGGGCACCAGGGGAGAGTGCTCAGGGATGGGCAGAGCCAGATGGAGGAGGGAAGTGTGGTTTCAGTAAATCCAGAAAACCCCAAGTAGTTCTCCCTCTTCTTCATTTCCAAATTTCTGTTCCAATGGGGTAAGCTGGGACCACTTCTTTTTTCTTTTTTTTTTTTTTAAAAAAAAAGATAGAAAAACCTACCACACTTACCTCACTGGCAATTTCTGGTGGTTTTTCACCCCACTGGGGAAAAATAAAAGCTAGTAGATGTTTTCCTAGACAGCCTGTCAGAGTCTGAAGAGAAGTGCAGAGCCCACAGTGCACTCAGCTGGTTACCTGCAATTCTGGAAAATTCATAGTTGCAGTAAGAGCAGCCAAAATAATCCTGCAAATTCTTTTGTGCCTGTAATAACCTGTGAGATGCATGAAATTCAGTCTGAGGTTGAAGCTGAGCTCCTTGGACAGTTTGTCTTTCAAGTTCCTTTCACATGTAAAGGAGGAGCCCCGATCTGAGCGTTGTACGTCCCACAGATGTACACCACCCTTGGGGACTGAATTTATTACCAGTTCAAGCAAAACTATAGAAACAAAACTGCAGTGATACTCTCTCCAGTGCCTGTCTAGCACCCCTCCAGGAGACTCCCAGCTGCCCCTTTCCCTCCGATCTCCGCTAGAAAGAGCGAGGGGCGTTCGTAGGAGCCGGGATCAGAGGGCCCTGACTCAGACCCCGCAGCCACGCAGCGGGGTAGGACCCAGCGCATCTTCCATGCCTTCATCTGGGGCAGCACTGGGACATGCGGGCTGGGTCGGGATCCGTGGGCTGGGTCGGGATCCCCAGCCTTTCTCAGCGCATGGCCTGACAACCCTGCTTCTGAGTTACTCGGGGAGGAAGAAAGTGCCCCCCTTTTTTTTTTCCCATGGGAGAAAAAAAGTTTTTTTTACTGAACAAGACCAAGGGGGACCATATGATCAAAAGAGAAAAAAATGCTTATGGGTAAATGAATAACACACTTCATTGTTCTGCAGAGATGCTTCTGTGCCACTCTGGACTTAGAACTGTGTGAAATGGCCAGTAAGAACTCATCTCCATTGTCTTTCTGTAAGTGTGTGGGGTTTATGGATTTTAGATTTTATTTCTAATTCTCTGCACCACTAAAATGTGCATTTTGTCACCTCCTCACCAGCACTCGCAGTAGATAATTGCTGGCCAGGTTTGTTTGAATGATAATACCAGTTTAACTCTCCATGTTAACAGAATCTGTCAGCAATCCCTACCTTACCTCCTGCAACGTCATCCCCACATGGAGGTGCGAAAAGTACTGTGAGCGCCCCACCAGTTGCCCCTGGTGTGTATATTTGGCTTAGCCCCTAGGAACCTTGTTCTTTAAGTACCTCTGGAGGGGTTTTTGAGGTTCCTCCCACCTGCTCGGGGGATAGTTACAGAGCACCGTGCCACCATCTCTGCCCGAATTCCCTCTGCCTCTACAGGCAAGCAGGGTAGGTGGCAAACCAGACTGAAGCTGATTGACTCATCACCCACCTCAGACCTTCAGCAGCTGAGCAGAGGTTGTAGTGGAGGGCTCTACAAAAGCTGGGTTCTTTTTCATGGAAGTTTTCTTTCCTTGACGGTGCAGATGTGCTCTGAGAAATGAATGGGAAGGACGGGAGGAATTGCCCCCACTTTCTCATTAGGTCTGCTCCGCGTGTGTGTTCAGAACCCAAACTTCTGGCTTTAGCAGCTCAAATACAATATTACTGCATGTCCTCCTTGTTCCCTCTCCTCGGCAGGGCTGGTGCTGCAGCGCCGGCAGGGGGGGGCTGTGGCACAGCAGAGCTCGGGGGGCCCAGTCCTCCCCACGTGGGCACAGCACTGGGGAACACGCTCGCTCTCTCTTTGTATTAATATTTGTTTCAGTGCCACTGCAGAAGGAAGAGGATCTTTCTCTGTCCTCTAATCGAGCAAAGACCGGTTCCTCCTACCAGCATCTGCTGCATTTATACATGGAGGAAAACCCAGTTTCATCAACTACAGGTACATGTGGATGACTGTGACGGGGTTACAGTAGGACAAATATGATAGGAACAATATTGCTGAGGTTTTCTTCACATAAACACAAGTTCTAGACTATGGACCTCTTATGTGTGACTTTTTATTTCTATTTTTTTATGACTTTTACTTTTGTAGCTGGCTCTAAGTAGACATCTACATTTTAAATTACAGGATTAAAGAGATACTTTTCTTTGGGGTAAACTTGAACTGAAGTGATGCATTCATATTTAAAATAAATACTAAATATTTAGAACCTTGTAGCAAACTGTTAGACAAGAGATTCGGTTTCCCTTATGTTATTCTCTTCACCACTGTTAATAATGCCTCTTCTTATCTCTTCTCAAAGCCATGCTATTGAAATTGGACTGTATCGCCAAATATATCTCATGTCAGCATGAGCCAAGCTAGGAAGCACAGGCAGTACCTTTTTCATTAAGCTTTTTTACAGTCTACTACATTGTCAGGTCTTTTTTTTTGCAAAGGTAGTTGTACCTTTTCAGAAAACTACTCCAAAGAAAGCAGATGGTTTTCACAGGAGTTGACCAAGGTAGAGCACGCATTTGTGCTGCTTTGCTGACATGGAAGAGCCATTCATTTTATAATTACAAGCTGTAACAAAAAGCTTTTTTGGTATGTGGATTTTTTCAGTTATTCCAAATATTCAAAGCATTTTAGATGGGGAAACACTTGATTATGAGTTAACTTGTCTCAGGCAATGTCTCAGGAAGCAACAAATTCTGGTAACAGCACAAAGGCTTAAGGCTGGTCCAAGCGAGTCCTGCTTGGCTGCGGGGCTGGCACAGCACGGTGGACTAGGCTGGAGAAAGAGCCCAGAGGGAGCCGGTTTCTCCACCTGTTTCCAGCCTGCTCAGTGACTTGTGACAATTCTTCTGGTCTTTACTTACGCTTCCTCCTTCCACCTATTTGTTTTTGAACGTGGTTTGCCCCTGTCTCTAGTTTGTCTACCCTTATGTGCCTCAACAGCACCAAATGTGAATGGTCTAAATCTTGGTTGGAATCTTTTGGTGCTATTGCATATAAATTCAAATCTAGCCACAAATCCAAGCCAGGCTGCTAATGTAGGGGACGTGTAATACACTAAATTTCCTGTTAAGAGTGCTAACAGACCATTTAGCGGTGGGAGAAGAGATTTGCTCTGCATTTACAGACATGCAGAAAAACTGAGAATTGCTTGCTTATCTCATTGAGGAATGGCAAACCATGTCAATTCACACTGAAACTATCCAACTCACAAACAAGGATGCCTACTTTAGAAAAACCTTTTATGACTTCTTTTGGTTTTTTTTCATCTTATAATGAACTGCTCCACTTGCTTGCTAATAGGCAAAACCTGTTTCCTCACTCTGAGGTTTCCTTGCTTAGTGTTGCTGTTCTTGCAACCTCATGCACCAAGAAATGCAGCAGGAGACCTGCATCTCTTACTGTGACTTCATTAACACAAATCCTTTGGGGATGTGCATTTTAAACAAATCAAGAGAAAGATGCTTAATGAAAATGAACACATTAACAAAGCAACATACAATAATGCAGTAGGAAAGCACCCACAGACAAAGGACACTACAAAATGCTTTTGTAGTAGAATCTATCTCAGTCTCATCGGTTTCCTGTACCAAAGAAACCAGCACAAGGGGCACAGAGAACAGCGCTGCTTTCCTCTGAGAACAGCAATGCAGTTCTCTGGGGCTTGTCATAAACATACAGCAGCACCTAGTTTTGTCCAGATAAAAAAGTGTAGGTGACAGCTGGAGACAGCCTCCCTCGCAGGCCCTGGTTCTTATGGGGGACTTCGATCACCCAGATATCTGCTGGGTGGACCACACGGCCAGGCACGCACAGTCCAGGAGGCTCCTCCAGTGTATTGATG
>VXBO01007638.1:22971-39079 GCA_013400135.1 Rhinoptilus africanus | reverse complement strand
TTTTGTTGGAGGGAAGGGAACCTGAAAGGTTCCGGTTCTTATCTGAACTCCCTTATGTTCTCCAAATGCAAGGAGGATGGGCATTTGCAAAATGGAAAATGGTTTTAAAATGCATTATGAGGTGGTTCTGCTCTTTTATGAGCCCTTTTCAGAATTCCTCTTAAAAACACAAATGCAAAAGTCAACAACCCCCAAGACGAAGTGTACAACTACATTCAGGAAACCCCTGTAAGCCAAGTTAGGGTCCCATTGTATTCTGCTGTGTGGGAATGAGGAGCCTATGCCTGGAATGGTTTGTGTTCTACACAGACAAGACAGTAAATGAGAAGCCGAATGGGGAAAAAGGAGGCACATTAGTCTTTGTCTCTGCCATTTCCCTGATATTATCATGTTATTTAAGGACTGGAAGCTTGAGAAGCAATTGAAGGCTCTGTTTGGCTGATACTTTACCGGGTGATCCTGCTTCCTGCCACTCTGAGGGTAACTCACTCTTCGGGTCAGAGAGAAGCTGCTGCCTGTGTCAGAGGTGTCTTGAGAAGAACGTTCTTCTTCTACCCCAGGTAAAAACCCAGAGTTTGAGGCAAGTGAAAACGTGAATCACAACAGTATGTTTATACACACTATAGCTATATAAACAAGGGGGGGGGGTATCTCTTTTTTTAAAGTTTTTATTTTCTTTTTTGAAAGAAAACTCCCCAAATGAAGCACTGTTTGAGAGGCCTGCAGGCTGGTCCTTAGCTGAATGATCTCTTTGCTCTAGTGTTGTCTTATCACTTGTGGTCAGTGCAGGCTGCACTCCTATTGGAAAGCATTGTGCATTGTGTGCTCCATTAGAGAAGATAAGCCGCACCACAGCACTTCTCTAATGTTCCATCTATTAATGGAAGAGTGGACTTGGTAACTCCTGCTATTAAAAGCCAGCCCTCTGGGGCCCAAGGAGGGTGCCCAGTTTCCAAGGCTCCATCACAGGGAACTTGAACTGTGCCTGGCGTGGGGAGGGGGGTCCAGAGGGGCATCTCCTGCCTGAACATCCCCGGCACAAGGCACCTCGAGCTTCCCCTGGATTCCTGCTCTTCCTTGGGGGACACAGGAAAGCCGGAGCCATCCCTAAGGAGAACAAAGGGGGTGGATCAGAGGCGATGATGACAGGACACTTTATTTATAGTTTAGCTAAAGCAGTGAGAAGCAGCTGTTTGGAATGTGACGGGGGAGTGAAATCTCGCTCCCCCTCCTCCGTCCCTTCACGCAGAGCAGTCATAGCTCAGGTTGGCTCCGCAGAGCTTACCTGTCCCCTTAACCACTCCCGGCTGCCTGGGACACAGTTCTTACAATTCTGCCAAGGAAAACACACAGCCAAGCCCCATGCCTTTCTTTGAAAGTGCAATTTGCTCCTTCAGCCTGCTACTTGTACCGTTTTATTTTTTTCTTATTCTTATCCTCACGCTGCCTGCCAATTGTGTTTTATTGCAGCGATTTGGAAATGGATTCCTTAATCTTTCACATTGTTAAGAGAATGATGGTAACTTCACTTCCCACTTCACAGATAGCAAGGGGAAAATGATTACTGCACTATAATGTGGCACTTGCTAAATAGGGACCAGATCAAACCCCTGACAGATAGAATTTCTCCTCTTGACCTGAGGGGTCTGGGAAGACTCAGGCTTTCTTAGTTGCTTTGTTACTTTCTGTTAAGATTGCTAATATCTAAAACTATCACTGAAAAAATGCTCAGAGTAAAAGCTGTAGATTATGATTGCTATTCATAAGGTGAGCCAGTATTCAGAATAACCAGTGCTTCCCTAGGTGTAAAGAAAACCTGTGTCTGCTGGTGGACTGTGCAGAGCTCCTGAAGAAAAGTGACATGAAGTTTAACTAATTGGATACGCTGTAATTCAGATACATCAGTTGCTGAAGTGATGACATCCAGTTGTAAGGAAAGGTAGTGATTTTGTAAGATACAAGTAAAATGCTCTCATTTACTTCTCTCCACCTCCAAATTAATCTACTGCAAATTGAGACTCCTGACCTGGAATATCTGGGATAGGTTCCCAGATAACTGCCTCTGGTAGTAGGGGAATAGAGATGAATCTTAAGCAACTAACAAGGGCAAATAACATGTTTAGGAAGAAGCTTTGTCACTAATGTCTTCATCCCATGCAGCTGGAAGTAGCTGAGTGCATCCTGATGCTCTTGGGGATGTTATTCTCTCTGGGAGGTGGTCAAACGCCTGCCTTCAGGAATTCCTTTTGTTGTTTTCTCAGGAATCTGCTGGAGCACATAAGCATTTCCATAGTGCATTTTCAGATTCATTAGCAGAATTAAAACAAGGCTGTCTTTTAAGGCACAGGTGACTGTCTGAGACCAGGAAAAGAGCAGGACCATTTATACCAGTTGTGAGCACTCTGTCCATGGGATATATTGGTTAAATTATACTGGTTTTTAATAGCTGTAGCTGATATTTAAGGTTTTCTTTTGGTTACATTTCTCCTGGCTTCTGTATGTCCTTGCCCTTTTCTTAGTTTTCTGTAGCACTTCATCCATCCAGATTTGGACGAAGGGAGTATAAGGGAGATGCTGATGAACTGGAGCAAATCCATCAGAGGACAAACACAGTAGCAGGGAAATTAGAAGAGGCAGCCAAGGGAACTGGGCTTGCTTAGAGGGGACCTGATATCAACTTTCTGTCACCTATGAGGGAGAGCCAGGTTCTTTACTGAGGTGCAGAGCAGAAGAATAACAGACAGCGAACATAAATAGAAGCAAAGGACCAGAGAGAAGCAAAAATATTTTTCATTTAGAGGATAATTAATCACAAGAACAGAAACCCACGGCACTCTGAAGACATCGCTGACCTTGTAGACCTTCAGCTCACCATCTGGGTGAAGCGCTGAGGAGCTTGGTCTGAAATTCATGGTCACTCTGCTCTGAAAGCAGGAGGGCTGGAGGCTCAAGGCTCTTTGCAAGCTGAAAAAGTCACTAGTTCTACTATGGTTTATATTTAAGTTTGGCTCTGTGCAGCATCACTCAGGTTTAATTACAACTGGGCTTGGAGTTAGAGCAGAAGGGAAGGCACAGTAACAAATGCTGCTTCTTGCTGTATCTCCTAGGGCTTGGACAGTTAGGTATAGGCTGGTTTTTGATGCTAATATTATATGTCAGCCAAAATAAGACAGCTTAGGCCACTTTGATTTAAAAAACCTTATGGAGGAGCTGAGGTTCCCACATGAGAGTCATTGTCTTCATTTTGTTAATTGGTGAGTGAAATGGCAGGAAGGAAATGTCATTACCAACATTGCAAGCAAAGTTGTCTTGTTTTTAGAACAATAATACAAATGAAAAGCAATATATAAAATTCAGAATAGAGGTAACACACTGTGGGAGCATCAGGGTCAGTCCAGCGAGTTGCCTTGGTAGAATTTATCTGAATCTCTCACTGGGAGTAAAGAAGCTGTCAAAGTTGTCCTGCAGCAATTTGGACACAAGACCTACTCCTGACCTCGCAACAGTTTTGCTAGGAGGCTTAGGTTGTCCCCACTGAGCTACACTGCCAGCATCGGGACCTGCAAAGTGCAGAAACCAGCTAGAGTTTGGGACTTTGTCTTTTATTTCCTGTTTTCCCCTAGGGTGAGAGCCTTTTCCTCATGAACTCAGGGGAACAGACATAGACAAGTCCTCTTCAAAGAACAAACCTACCGGGAAGCAAGTTTCCCTCTCATTGATTTAAATAAGGAATAAGAAGCAGAAGGTCCTGTATGTAACTACAGCTCAGATCTCGTCTGTCGCACACTGCGCTACATACATACCTCATTAATATTGCATATGCGAAAGTTCCATTCTAAAATATCAGATCTATAAGAGATTTTATAATCATGAAAGATGGAGGTGACTGTAATCAACAGAGTAATTTATGTTTATGCTGGAAAATTCTCAAACTTTGAGACGTGGCAGGGAATGTTGCCTGCAGGGAATGTTGCCTGCAGGACTGAATCCATATCTATGGAGAATACAGTGTTCTGGAATATTGCCCCGAGCAAAGTCTCTGCAAAAATCCCTCTACAACAATATTATATGGAGTCTCCTTTAAATCCCATTTCTTTTAATTTTTCAAGTAAATACAGTAAACAAGCGCTGTGGAGCTGCGTTGGTGTGTGCAGAGGGCCTGCAGTGCTCTTCCCTCCCATAGGCAAGAAAAGTGATTCTTAATATCTTGTTTTGTTCTTGCATCTTCCAGATGTGCTATCCTGCCATTCCTGGGGCTCCAGAGAAACTCTGCAGGACACAAAAAGCTCCCACAGAATTTGCTTTATCGTACTTCTCCTTTGTTTTACTGTAGTAGATTAGTTAAACTTGGGAGAGCTCTTCTGGGGGAAATTCTCATTTTATGTTCTACTTGGTTTTAAAATAAAATACGAAATCGCCTCTTAGTTCTCTCCAGTTTATTGTTTCTTAAAGGTATAGAACAGCGTCTTATACAACATTCATGCCAGAGTGAGAGGGAATTTGCTTTTATACTACATAAAAACCTATATAAGCACAAACCACCACCACACTTACACACTTAGTCTAGATGTGAGGTTTGTATATGATGCTGCTATGTGAATATGTATTTGTATCCATGTGTGTCCATCTATCTTTACAGAAAATTAATACTTACACAGTTATAATTTTAGTGTTTCGAGCATGCAGGAGTGAAACTGATATAAAAGCTAAAATTACAAAAAGAAACTCTCTGCTTAAATTTCGGCTATAGGTTGAGCCTCCTGGTCTGGAGAGGCTTTGCTGATAAGAACTCTGATTTTGCTATTATGGAAGCAACACCATTTCTAGCCCAGGCTGCTGGTCTGGTACAGCGAGTAAAGACTCTCTGGTTCTGCCTATAAGGAGAACCCTAAATTTTGTACTTTGGACACCTTTGCTGTGCTAAATTTTATACCAAATACTGAATACAGAGGTTAAACCCACTGCAGAAACTCCTAGGAACATTGTTGTCAGACACAAGGAGACAGACTGGCTGCAGCCTGGTTCTCTTGAAATGTTTGCAAAGTCAATCTCCTGCCTGTGCAGGAGAAGGTGGTGAAGGCAGTGGTGAAGCCTTAAGGCTTAAATGAGGCTTAAATGCTTCACCAGCCAATAAAACATCAATATTTCCAGAGTTCATTTACATCCATTGATCGTTTCTATAATTGTCTCAGACATTAAGATCCTTGAGTGGCAGCAATGGGTGACAAATGCATCTGTACAGTACAAGAAAATGGATATATTCTTGTGGTTTTTTCAGAATACTGTCAGTGCCTTCTGTACCATATTTTGGGTATGATCAGCTACAAAGACAGACCTCTCCAACTCCTGACTGGCACTGGTCAGGGCCCATTTTTCCTCATCTGCCAGCTCCAGCAGGGTGATGCTTCGCTTGGGCAATGGCTTTGCACAAACCAGGGTTGTTAAGGGCTGCATACATTGAGGTGGCTGAAGTTCCCTTCTGTAACAGCTGAAAGGGGTCTTTCAGAGAAAGAAATGACAACAAAAAAGAAATATTTGCCCAAGGGATGAATGAGTAAAGGTTTCTTCCATTGCTTTTTCAATACAAGGAGGAGAGATGCTCTGGAAAACCCCTGTGTACTTTCTCATTTGGTGAAATGTTCCTTTTCCTGAATTTTTTATTTCATCATATGTACCCTTTTTATTTTGAGGTTATGTTTTACTCTGCAGATTCCCATATTTTCTTTTCCTAAATTGGAAGGCTAATTTAGAAGAATGAGACGTCATTAAGCCCTTTTGGGTCTAGAATTCTGATCAAGTAATTTTGAACTTGTAAGAAATTATGCTTTCAGATTTAACTTTCTAAATTCAATGGCGGGAACAACTCAAATAATTCTCAACTTTTTCAGATTTTGCTTATTTCCTTTATGGCAATAATTTTAAACGTAAGCTAATTTAGGGGATAGGGACCTTAGCCTGTGATCATGATCCATCCCAAAATGAAGCCACCATGCCAGTCGGTAATTCTTGCCCTTCCACTCCCTGTTGAGCCAACACCTGCGGAGATAATATGTGGTAGCACTAGGTATCATCTATTTTGTTGGCTGAGAAATACCCAGGGATTTTTAGCATGTCCAGCAGCTAAAACAGACTTTCCTTCCAGCTGCGCTGATCAGGTAATAGTCCATTGTGGTAGACTTGGTGATGGGACACCACGGTGAACTAACTCCTACACAGATCACTGTGCAAGGGGGTCATTTTTAGCAGAAGATAACTCACCGTACAACACAACTTAGTAAAGCGATGCAGAAATAAGAAAGTGGGCTTTGGATTCTCAAAGTTTTATGATCTTGACATCGGCAATTTTAGACAGCATTTTTTGGATTTGAGTTCTCATTCTCTGCTAATGTGGCATCAGGTTTCTGAATTCTGGCAAGCTTTATTTTTTTTTTTTTCCAGCTTATTGCTTGCTAAATTCCTTATTTAGGAGAATGTCATGTTTTGTCCTCAAACCAGGACAAAGAATCAGGATTTAGGGTTCACCTATGTGAACTCAAATGATCAATTTGTAGGAAAGTACAAACACATATGTTTTTTTCACATACTCCACTGCTGTAATGGCTCAATCTATAGACAACAAGTACTTGGTGATGAGAAACTCTGGTTACAATGTGAATTGTGCTGTTGCCTTTACTAAGTGCAGGATCTCGGTGTATAAAATTTCAGCTTTGTCATTCATGTGTCCGCAGAACAAAAGACAGAGGGATGTGCTGCTTCAACTGTACATGGCTTTTAAGTGGAAATTTTATCATTTTGACTGGGTAGCCTAAAATGTGTCCAGTTCATGGTATTTTTAGGACTTATTCACTTAATGTGGGGCTCTGAACAGTCTCCAAAGACGTGACACAGTTGCGCTGCTTTTTCACTTAATGGTGGATATTAAACACTAAAGCAGAACAGACAACCAAGAAATGATGTTTTCTAGTAACCAAATAGCTGACTGTTTAGAAATCTCTCTTGCAATTTTAATGTCATAGAATAAAAGCAACTTGTGATCAATTTAAACTGATGTAAGTAATTTCCATTAAAGATCCCAAATTGTACATAGGCATGTTTCTCTGCCTTTCACATCTTTTTCTTCCTCGTTTCAATAGTTACTAGAGATAGTCCCATTATTAGTTGCTTATAAGATACCTTTCTTGTTGGTTAAACTGCAACGACTGTTGATGGCGTACCCTGGATTACAATTTTCACTGGAAAAGGTTTTGTACAACTTCAAGAACTCTGCATATATCTACAGATAGCTTCACAAAGCTCTTCTGCCTGGGGAAACCCTCGCCAGCAAGAGTAGGAGCATTCGGCATGCTTCAGCCAGCTGAACTCTGTGATATCCACAGTCAGGAAATTTTTTGAGTTTGATTGTTTGCGTACTTTGCTACTCAACCAGCTCCAGCTGGCGTTGACCTCCATAGCAGAATGTGGTTGGTCTGAACCCCAGCATAGAAAATGAAATAGCAAACCATGCATAATTTCACACCTTCATTCCACCTTTTCTCTCGCTTTGTGGCTAAGTGACTGGGATCCTCCAGTCTATGGGGCTGGAGCAGTTTTATGACTCTGTGTACTCAATAGCCGTGGTGTCTGTTGTCCTTACTTACTGTGGAGCACTGTGCTGACTAATTTGTGCATTCACACTCATTTGATTCATTGCTGATGGTATCTGAAATTTAACTTTTCCTCCTTCCTGACAATTCTGCCATTTTGACAACAGCAACATTATTTCTTAACCGTTTTTGAGCCTAGGAGATGCCCAGCAGGAATTAGTCATTCCTTCCGACTAATCAGTTTAACAGGATGACCTGCCTGCCTTTCATGGGAAAAAAAGTTTGGCAAACAAGTTTAGTTTTAATTTGATTTTCCTAACTTGCTTTTTATGTATTATCCAGTTCTGTCCACTCTTTTCTCTCTCATGTGCTGCTACCCTTCCAATGTTTAGGTTGGAGGCATCTGAGATCCTGTGGGTGTCTGACAGGGGGCTGCAGTCAAGACCACACCGGATAAAAGTGAGTCTTATAAACTGCTGCTTCCCTTGAAACACAAGAACAGTCTCCTGGAGCCTATGGGCAAGTTTTTCCGGAGACATTTTTGCCTTTTTCAGCTTTTGATATTTCATTCATGCCTGTGACATCACTTGCAGATCCACTCTTTGCATTGCTCTGGTGCTCGCGTCCTTCTGTTTTACTGTTGGGGTAGCAGGGATCAGTTTTGGCAGCTGTGATCAGAGGGAAAAAGAGACTGGTTGACCATTCACAGGGGTCTTGTAGTGCTGCTAATAAGTGAATAACTTGCATTTTCTCCTGAAAAGCAGGTTAGATCTCCCAGCAGTGTCTCCACACAATTATTTGAGAATGGAGCTGTTGGAGGGCTGTAGCCAAAGCCCAGCAATTCTCAATAAGCTCAAGCAGCCATGACATGACTTGTGGAATGAAATATTTTCTGTAAACTGCACACCTGGCAGACTTGGGTCAGAAAGACTGCTGTTCTTCTTGTCTTTTTTTTATTAGAGGTAAGTTATTTCTTGCTTGAATCACACAGACTTGAGACCATCTCATTTAATAGCCCTTGTTAATACAATTCAATATACCTGTAATTCTAACAGCAATGCACATCAGTAATAGCACAGGAATTCACTTCAGGCCAAATATTTAAGCTATAGTTCTTCAGTTCATGCTATTACAGGATAGGCTCTAACAAATGGTTGTTACAGAAAACTCCCTGCATCGTTACCTGCATAAAGCATAACTGTATTTTATACAGAGTAATGAATAGAGAATAAATAGATCCACTCGACTTACTCCAGCCACCAGCAAATATACAGCTTGCAATTTTAGAAGTTGCTGATGTCTCTCTTCATAACTCCTGACAGGAATATATTTTCTCCATTGCAGTACTCATTAAAAATAGGCACCTGAGATTTCACGGAGACTCGAGGTACAAAGACTGAGTGGATACAATGAAGTAAAATGTACTAATTGCAGGAGGGAAGTCAGTAGGTCTTGGAGTGTTGCCAGATCCCATAATGTGTTCTGGGCAACTGTAGTTCCAGGGGTTAGTTTGCGGTGGAAAAATAAAATTAACATAAATATCCTAATAATTACTTTCCTTGTCTGTGAAATCAGATTGACAAATCCTGTGGGGGGAAATAACTCCTTTAACCAGCCTTTGCAAAGGTGATGACGGTTGTGCTTGTTCTTGCTGGTAGAAATTTGAACTTTGAGGAGAACATTGTGTCTGTCATGGCTACTTTTTGTTTTCAAGAGGAAAAAAACAGGTCATAGAAGTGTACGTTTATTTTCAGTATCAGCAAAATCGGTACAATCAGGAATACATTTCATGCCTTTGCACAGAGTCCACCTTAGCGGGAAAAGCCATGCATGAGTAAGATGTACAGGCTCAAACTCAACTGCAGTCTGAACCCAAGTTCTTGCTGGCTTCAATATTTTTTCACTAATATGTAATAGGAATGAACTTTGCCCATCTTCTTGGGGATAATTTAAAAAATATGTCTTGTCTCTCGAGTTTATTTGTTATATTTATTTATTTATCAGTGTTCTCCTCTTTATATGCTCTTTTACAGGCCATCTCACCACCACTGATAACATTATGAACCCATATAAATCCTGTCTGTGGCACTGCACTCAATATCCTGTTGGCCTCGTGTATTGTGTCCCGTAACTTCTCCATCTTAAACTCTCTACATTTGCTCATGTTATCTCAGCTGTGAGGCTGGATTTGCAGCTCTGAGGAAGAAGCGCCCTGGTGATGGGGGCCGGAAATGCAGAAACCCAAGATCAGTTCTGAATATTGAGTACAAGGTGTCACTGAGCAAGGTCACTGTGGTTGCTTCTGCCTCTTTTTGGCTAGTCCACAAGGAGGGAAGGGGTCATCCTCTCTGAGAAACAAATCCCTCTCTGCAGGGTGAATTCTACTTGTTGATAATGCCAGGAGATGTGGCTCTGCAGAAAACTGCTGCTCTCTAAAATCAGCGGCGCTCAATTTTCACAACAGATCGGCTTTCCAAGAGGTCTAGGTCTTAAGTGGAGAGGAAAATCCCCCTGCTTACTTGCATTTTCATTCTGTCATACAATCTCTCTACTTAATGACTCACAGTATCTTTTCTTTGAAAGTAGCTACTGATTTTTGGAACTGTTTTTACATTCAGATCTTAACTATAAGAGTAAAATAAAATTTTTAAAAAGTCCTATTTGTTAGAGCCAATCTCACTCTGAACAGTACCCCCATATCTGAATGCCCCATATTTTTGTGTGTTCAATCACAACTGATGTGAATTTAGCTCCATTCCAAATGCTGTGGGAATGCAATTTTCTACTTTGAAATATCCATCTTCCAGCGCCTGGGGTGTGGGAATCTGAAATTTATTCTTTTCTTCTTCAGGTTCTGCTGGGTCCCTACAGGCCATGGTGTCTGTGGGGGCTCCTGTCAGTTCTCCAGATATTGCTCTCCTCGGCTTTGCAGCTCAGCTCTTCTCCAGACAACAGCCATCAGCTCCCAGTGGGCACCGGGTGCCTTCGCCGTTTGCCCCTGGCAAGGCACAGTCTCCTCCCCGGCAACCTGCTGCCAGGCAACTTTTCATGGGCTGTCCTCTGACTTCTGCGTCCTGCTGGAAAGCCTGGAAGTCTCACACATGCACACCTTTTTTTTTCTTTTTTTATTTTTTAATGAGCCGCTTGCTTTCTGTCTCTCCTTTCCCAGTTCCTCCCATCATTATTTAGTATTTATTTCCTGTGCCTTTATGTGTATTCATTTTGATACTGCGCCTCTTAAAAACACCTCTACCAGCTCGAAAACTGGTATTTTAGCTTAAATGGGGATTGTGAAAGCTCAGCGAACCCGAGGCTGCTTTGCAGCACACTCTCGTGCATTTGTAGCAGGGCCCAGGGCTGTCAAACCCCATGGTGTGATGCAGCATCCATGTTTGTAATGTAGGAATTTGCATGTTTTTACCATTTATTTTGTTTTCTTATTCCTATAATCAGCCCAAACAATTTAAATGGTGAAACAGAATTATCATTATTTGCTTCCCATTATAATGTTAAGAAATTAAACTGGAGAAGAAAGTGTGATATATGCCAGATTACCACAGGCACCAAATCCCAAACCAAACATGAATTTGTAAAGCCATGTCTGCTTAACTGTAACCGGGCTGATTAGCTCCAAACAATGCTGGAGGAGATAGTCTGCCTGCAAGTGTACACAGCAACATTTTATCTTGTGCTGAAGACATAAATGGTTGTTCGCAGAATGTTTGTTTTTCCAAGCTACTGGCAAAAAGGCACGTATATTGATGCCACTTGGCCTGTCGCACTGTATTTATTCTTTTCTGTTAAAGAGGGAACAAAAATGTTCCCTCTTCAAATTAGCTTAACATTTTCAGACTCTGATGGGATAAACATAGCTGTGTGCCACTGTATTTTTCTATACTGTGGCACTGCCCTATACTTAAGAGTAGTACAAGAAATTAGCTGCTGAGCTACAGCCCCATGCTGAATCCACCCCCTCCCTGACATCCAGCTACTTCTCTTTGGGGAAAACATGTAGGGTCACTAGGCAAAAGGAAAATACGTTGGGTTTTGTGCAGCAGATGAGCAGGTCACTTGTTATCAGCCACAAGCTGTCACTGCATGGGCACAGCAGAGCTCTGTGCCACTGGTAGCACAGGGGAGTCTGTGGAGGAGCCAAAATGGAGTTTGGCGTGGGCTTTCAGCTCGTCCCTGGCAGAAATGACTCTCCAGGTCCCCGTGTGCAGTATTCCTCGGTCCAAAATGAGATCAGTTTCCCCTGCCCTGAGGAGTTCCCATCATCACTCCTCTCTGCTGAGAAAAGTTGCCTTTTATTGCTGCCTTTTTTCATTTGCGCAAGGCCCTTTCCTGTTGAGCCATAGCTGTTTGAGGTTCTTTGAGATTTTGCTGAAAGCCCGTTTATGAAAAGCCATGTAGAAACTATCAACTAGATTTTTCCCTATCTTTTGACTCCTTTAAACATCTCCAGAGGTTTTTTGAGATATAAGTTACTTCCATTCATAAAACCCGTGTTGACTTTTCCCCAATATATTAAATGTATCAATATGTTCATTGATCTTATTTGCTAACGCATTTTCTATTATCATAGCTGGTACAGATTTCAGACTCACCAACATGAGGCCCCAGCTGAAAGAAATCCTTCTAAAAAGCTGGTGTCACATTTCCTCTATTTCAGACCTTGGCTAATCAAGAAGATTTTAAGTGAGAGCTTATGCACCATTGTTAAGAATTAATTTGATTGTTTCATGTTGAGTTTCATTTGCATTCTTGCTGAATGTCACCTGCTCTTGTTCCTGCCTGTTCCACATGCAGACCCCTCAAAGACAGGCTCTGACTTTCCTCCCTGGTTTCCTTCAGGGTGAGCGAAGAATTAATTCAGCCTTTCTGCTATGACCTTATCTTCTGTCAGTGCTTCTTTCAGATCCTGATCAAGGACCCCACCAGTTCTCTGACAGACAGCCTTCCTGCTTGTAAGCCATCCCAAAACAAACTTACGATTCCTTTTGATGCTTTTTGCAAATTGTTCTTCCACTCTTTGGCCTGCTGCTTGCGCTTTAAGCACGTTTTATCTGCCAGACTTTCTACTTTTCTCGTTTGTGCACATCTTCAGATTTTTGAAAGGATACCAACTTGCTTCTAACAGTCTTTTGTCTCTGCCGCTCGGTCCTGCCAACTTTTCCTTGCTGATCCTTCTCAAGTCCTTGATGACAAGCAGGTCTGTCCTGTGCCCCTAGCCCCATGGCCACCAACAGCCTTTCGCCTGTTCGGGAGGATCTGAGTCTCTTGGCTCTTCCTCAGGGGCTGTTTTCTAACAAGGTTTAACCCAAACTAGAATAGATTGAGTTGGAAGGGATGTTCAAGTTCATCCAGTGCCACCCCCTGCCCTGGGCAGGGACACCTCCCGCCAGCCCAGGCTGCTCCAAGCCCCATCCAGCCTGGCCTGGAACACTTTTACACAGCTGCCCTTTCTGAGGTCAGTACAATGGTGGCGGAGTGTCTGCTCTTGCAGAGGTTGGATCTGGAGTGTGTTGTGGTCTGTAACACAGAGGCTCGGAGGCGGCAGCCTGAGGTAGCTGCTCTGCTCTGGTCATTCCTCCTCTGGAGGGTCCCTCAAACAGCTGCTCCACGCAGCAGTCCTCAACTGCTCCTGAAAATGCAGTCTCCCTGAGCCACACAGGGTGAGCTGAAGCCATCAGCAACTGCTGTGGCTGAAAGAAAAGGAAAGGCTTCAGGTTCCAGTTTCACAAAGCCTGGATTGGGCTAACAGGCCCCTGCCAAGGCTAGAGGCCGCCTTCCCCCTCTGGTTTTGCTGGGCAAGCGGGTTTGGCCAGCACACCTTGCTGTCAGAGCGAGCAGGAAGGCAGGGGTGAGGAGGAGGAGAAGGTGGGGCAGAGGGAAACCACCTCCTTCAGCAACTGCGCGCCATGGATTCAGGAGTGCCCTGAGGACAGGAACAGTCCTTACAACCCAACAGATTATTTCACTAAGGACCAGATTATTTCACTGTCTAAAGACCTTCTAAGGGTCTAGTTTTTCTTTCAGGAATCTAATTGCTGAGCCCAAGGAGGACTTTTAGCAATAACACCTATGCATGTGTTATCTGATTAAATAGAAACCTGCGGCTGGGAGCTACAGTCCTTTTCAGGCGCTACTGAACACACAAGACGGCCTGCTCAAGGCTCTGAGCAATGGAGGCAAACCCAAGGTTGGTCGCCTGGGGGCTGAGGGGCGGATGCTCAGATGGAGCCGAGGGAGAAGCCGGGTAAAGAGAAGTGGGGTAAGAGGAGGTGGCAGCAGGGCTGGCTTCAGGGAGGGAGAGATCAGCTCCGTGCTGCTGGAGGGCTGGGAAGCTGGCACAGCCGGGCTGGAGATGGGGAGCGTGTCCCTGCCCTGCAGCCCGCCGGGCTCTGTGGCTGATGGCCAGCGGGACTGCTGCCTCAGCAGCCTTGTGCCCTTGGCATGCCCTGAGACAGCCCTAATAACCGTGATTAGAAGACAGGCAGCACCTTAGGGCAGCTTAGGGAAATCCAGCAGTTAAACCATCCCTGCCCAAAGGTGACAGTGCCTGGTCGGAGCTGCGCAGCTTCCCTTCCTGCTGGAGGCCAAATACAGGGTCCAACAGGGAAAGATGGGGCTGCAGCAAGGGAACTTCCATCATTTTTAAGATGCACTCTCTGTTCTCTTCCTTCTCTCACCTTTACTTCTTGTGTTTGTTCCCACTATACTGATGAGATTTTTTTTTTACTAAATTCAGTGTATTTGCGTGGGATGGGTGGCTTTAAAAGTGAAACCATGTCACCATTGCTGACGACGGCAGATGATAGCGCCTTACTTGGGCAAAATCTCCCTTTATTACAGCTGGATTTTAAGTAAGGATTGTAGACATCAGGTCAATGGAATTGGCCACCTTCTTCATCAACATCATAGAATCACAGAGTGCTTTGGGCTGGAAGGGACCTTAAGGATCATCCAGTGCCCCCCCCTGCCCTGGGCAGGAACACCTCCCACCAGCCCAGGCTGCTCCAAGCCCCGTCCAACCTGGCCTTGAACCCCTCCAGGGATGGGGCAGCCACAGCTCCTCTGGGAAGCCTGGGCCAGGGGCTCACCCCCCTCACAGCAAAGGATTTCTGCCTCACATCTCATCTAAATTTCCCCTCCTCCAAACTCTCCCCTCCTCCTCTTTCAGTTTAAAACCCTTACCTCTCATTCCATCGCTCCCCTCCCTGCTCCAGAGTCCCTCCCCAGCTTTTCTGGAGCCCCTTTGGGGACTGGAAGGGGCTCCAAGGTCTCCCCGGAGCCTTCTCTTCTCCAGGCTGACCCCCCCAGCTCTCTCAGCCTGTCCCCACAGCAGAGGGGCTCCAGCCCCCCCAGCATCTCCAGGGCCTCCTCTGGCCCCGCTCCAACAGCTCCGTGTCCCCCATCAGCAAGACTTCCACTGAGGGCGAGCACTAGGTCCCCCTGTCCCCTGGCAAGCACTGGCCCTGAAGCCGGGGAGGTGAGTTAACCCCTGTGAGGGGGCAGCCAGGGCCAGGGGGCTGCTTTTCTGTGGGGTTCCAGGGCCCAATAAGCAAAACCACCTCAGGTGAGTTATCATTTCCACTACGAAGAAAAGCTAGATGTTGCCATGAGGTGAGTGGGATTCAGATACTGCTTCTGTAAGTGCCTGTAAGAGAAGATTTGACTTGCAACGCAGTTGTGTTCAACTTCATAATAGCAGTCGTGGTAACAGTGGCTTACGGAAAAAAATCACTCATGTGTGGTGTTCCTCTGACTTCACAGACATGAAGGACTTGATTGCAGAGCTATAGGTCATCGCTGTCTTAAGTTAGATTGATGAGTATTCAACATTACTGAAAATACAGACCTAATTCATAAGATGAAACATTTTGAAAAAGGCTGTTCTTTTGCTATAATGTGACCAAGTATTACTTTAAAAATGTATTTTAGTTTTAGTGGAAATAACAGTCCTTTATACTTGCAATATTTCTACGGACTCCCTGCCAAATAAGCTCACAGGGAAGAGTGTGATGTCCGGTGACCCAGGGCAGCGGTGCCACCACTACGCTTGGGTATGGTCCTACTCCATTTGGTGCTGCCAGGAGAGCCTTATGAGATTTTTCTCAGTCTATTTGGGTTTGGTGCATCTTGGAATTTCATCTCTCCAATCTGCTCCTGCAGGCTTTTTTTCTTATAATTCCATGTGAAAAAAAATGAGAGGGTAGAACAGGCGGAGTGAGCGTTAATAGCCGCAGTGCTTAGTGTGGGCCCCAGCCCATATGCTCAGCACCAAGGCGCAGAGCTCCTTCAGAAGAGCCTGCTGTTCCTCCTCTTGCTTTTCCCGGACACACTGTGTAAACCACTGAATCATAGAATCGGTGAGGTTGGAAGGGACCTTTAAGATCATCAAGTCCAACCATTAACCCCCCCTGACAAAAACCCCTTCTAAACCATGTCCCTCAGCACCTCATCCACCCTTTTCTTAAACACCTCCAGGGATGGGGAATCCACCCCCTCCCTGGGCAGCCTGT
>VXBO01007638.1:0-21253 GCA_013400135.1 Rhinoptilus africanus | reverse complement strand
GCCGCTCATCCCCGGCGCCGCCGGCAGCGGTGCGGGGACGCGGCCCGAGGGGGGTCCGGCGTTGGAGGGCCTGGCCGGGGGCAGCCCGCTCCCTGGGCCTCCGCTGCGGTTCAGTCGCTCTTAAATAGGGTTAATTTATGACGAATTAATTTATGGGAGTTTGGAGTCGGCCACCGGGGTGCAGCGGTGGCAAGCGACTCGCAGCCATGAGAGCTGGGCAAGCGTGACATCCAGTGTACTTTCGGAGAGGGAAGGGGCAGGGCAGGTATCTTCCTGCAGCCTTTTGGAAGCTGACGGTCCTCAAAGAGAAATCATCTCTGGAGAAATGTAAATTGACTGGGTAGAAAATGATGATATCGGTGTTTTAATGGAATAGGATAATACACTGAGGACTGGAATGAGAAACCACTCAAAGCTTTTTTGCTTCCTTTTTTCTCTCTCCCCCCTCAGTTTTGTTATTCAATTTGATCGTGTGGATCGTAACATCATTTCAAAACCTCTGAGTTGAATGAGTCCGATTAGCTGGATGATAACGGGAGCTGATAGAGGGTCTGTCCCTGCCGCGCGCAGGGTGTGCACGCTGCCTGGGGGCAGCCTCTGCCAGTTTGGGGGTCCGGGGCTGCGGCCTCCATTGCCACTGACTTGGCCAGTGGGAGCCGCCAGCTCTCCGCGCCGGCGAGCTGGGGGGCCTGGGAGCGAGGTGGGATGGAAGGAGCCGGCAGGGTCTCGGTGCGGGTGGGATGGAAGGAGCAGGTGCAGGTGGGCTGCTTTCGGCACAGCGCTGCTGGCCCAGGTTTGTCCCTGCCACGCCGCAGGGGACGGGGCGGGCAGGGTTCTCCCCTGGCTGCAGTGCAAGCAGGTCTGGTCGCTCCTGAAGTGCAGGGACCTCCTTCTCCTTCGCAGCCTGTCCACGCATATCCCTGCCATTTAATTTGCGCATGTGGTCCTAATAGACTTTATCGATGACCTGGCTTTGTTATGCTGACAGAAATGAGCAGACGTGTTTGGGCTAACAGGGTAGCAATACTTTAAATTGCATCCTCTGAATGTGCTTAACTGTGCATTTAATTTGAATTTAATAGAGCAGTTTCTTTTAAAAATGCAAAGCAAGTTCTGGGAAACCTACTCAAAGAATTAACAACTCAAATGCAAGTGTAGACTCTGTTGCTCTAGTTGGATGCTAATGTTACTAATTATTGACTTTTTTCTTTTGTAAAATCATGTTTATTTGGCTGCTTTTATATGTTGTGCCAAACTGTCTTCTGCAGCTGGGTTTGCCTACAATTATGGTGAGGTTTGGAAGTGGCGCGTCCCATGTTACGCTCAGCCTTTCTGTTCCTGCCTAGGCTAATCTTGCCCAATGTAGATCCATGGCAAAACTCCCAGAAATGCAGGATCCACCGAAAAAAAAATTGGCATTCAGACTACAATTCCTCCTTCAGTTAATCCCTCAGATGGCTACAAACCTGGCTTCTCTCAGCCATGTCTCCAACCAGAACATCCAACGCCATTTTTTCCAAACCAGCTGCACCAGAAGTGTGGAGCAGGAGTTCTCGGTAAGGTGCCAGGTTGGAGAAGGCAGGATCAGGGCATGGCCGAGCCTGCGCAGCTGCTGTGTCGGTGGTAGGAGACAGGGCTGGCACACGCTGGCACGCAGGGCTTTGCCAGACCTCTGCTGGGTGTCGTGCTCCCTCCTCCCCTCTCCTGCTCATGGAGGTTTGTCTTGGCCTTCACCGTCTGTGCAGATTTCACCTTTGTTGAATATCCATTTGATACTACAAGTGTATTGAGTTAGGTGGACATGCGGCTTAGCTAAAATTACAACTACTTGTTGTATAGTTTTAAATTAAGCTCTTGTTCAGGATGCTTAATTTAAATGCGACTGTTATTTATGCATCAGTATTTTCTGGAGAAGTGACCCCTAGAGAAAGCCGATGACAACTGTTACGCAGTACCTTTCATCGTATTGTGTTGTTGTGGGCAATCATTTTTCATGCTGCTTTGACTGAGTGTGCCCCTTGTAAATTTCAGGCCATGAGCAAGAGGGTGCTAATAAGCATGTGCACAGACAAACTCCGCACACATTCCTTTTGCAGAGAATGAAAAAAAAAGTGGCAAGATTGCCCTTTGAATTAACACGTGAATGAGGGAGGTTAAACGCAGCTCCTTGGCACAGCCTGATGCCTGTAGCACTTAGAGGGTCTTAGAGCTTCCTGAAACACAGCTGTGAAATTCAGGCACCTTCTGCTTTCCCTGCTCTTGCCTGTTTTTTGAGGGCTGGTTTCTCCCCCTGGCAGGCTCCCCTTGAGCAGGGAGAGCGATGCTGCCCTGTGCTTGCTGAGGTTCGGCAGTGCTGGCAGCAGGAGCTGCGGGAGCCTGGCTTGCACCTCGGGAAGGTCGGCATGTCGCTTCGGTATTCCCCGTATTCGAAGGGCAGAGACAAGGAAGAGTGTAGCAGATGTCTCGAAACTGAGAAGAATCCTTCCTCAATCCAGCCTCTTACATTTTTAAATGATACAGATGCTTTTATGTGCTCCGTATCGTACTGTGGTTGTTTTGCTGTCACAGCAGCATTACAGCATTACTGCCTTTCTGCAGTGGTTTACTATGGACAGATACTCATCGACCATCTTTGCCAGGCTCATTAGATGATCTGGAAAAGCCCCTGGAACTCGTGTCATCGGTGACCTGAGCTCCTTCCTGCCCTGCGGGGGTGCCGTGAAGCGGGGGTGCTGTCGTCAGCCCAGCCGCTGCCGTCTCACCCAGTTTCTGTTTCCTCTGAAGCTGCTCAGATCATACTGGGGGTTCTTTGGGTGAAATAGGAAAGAGATGAGAAGTAACAAAGGTGTATCACTATTTTTAGCCTCTCTGTTGCTGGGGCTGGGGGCTCTGGCCCTCTGTTTTTCCAGGGTGGTACCTTGGTTTTTGTGGTGATTCCCCGCTCACTCCGCAGTGCAGTCCTGTCGCTCTTTCAGAGCCGGGTGGCACATACTTCTGTAGACATCTAGGTGCATCTGCAAACACATCCGTGCAGCCACAGACAAACAGAATGTAGGAAAGAAATACAGACACAACAGAAACAAGCCAGGTTATAAATGCTGGGTTGTTGTCTGTAGTTGTGGTTCTGGTTCGTCCCTCTGCCTTCCCGACCCGGGAAGAAGAGAGGCTGCCGAAGGTGAGCAGGAACGTGCTGCAGAACGCTGTGAATGCTGCCTCCAGCCCAAGCTGTGGAAGAAATTATCTATCAGACACCATTTAAGGGAAGAGACGTGATCTCTGTCTCAGGACAGACACAAGCTGCAGTTTGCTGGAGGATGGAAGTGGTATCACCACGTATTTGCTCGGTTGTGCTCTGGGTGACTCTTAGTGGCCATGGTGGGATGTAGGTACCAGGCTGGATCTATCTTTGGCATAACTCGAGGTGTCTGCTCTTTTGTATATGGGCAACTTTGTTTTCTGAAGTGAGTTCCCTTGCCAGTGCAGAAACTGAAATCGTGTCGCTGAGAACTTACAGCTGCTCTTCCAGGAAAGCAAAAGCAAAGTTACTCTTCAAAGCCAAGAGCACTGCTGCTCTGCAGAAAGGTTGCAGGGAGGTTTCTTGCCTTGTTCCTGTGATCCTGAGATGCAGCTCAGTTTTCAGGCTGGGGAAGAAAACATTAATCGCAAATTTCCATTTCCACAAGACAGAACGTGACACAACTTGGAGTATATGGGCTTGTAATTTCTTCAGGTTTATTTCTCCTTCCTTTTTCTCCCATGAGATCAAAGTGAAACCTTTTATTAAATAAGGTGAAAGAAGTGACAGTTGCAGAATTTCAGCTAATTGGTTTTATCTCCTGTACTACAAGATGCTAATCTTAGTGTTTAGGTGTTTGCACCAGGCATTGTTATTGCTTTGAGGAAATGATTTTTGTGCTTGTCATAAGAACTCTAGAGCGGTACAAAATAGAGAGGGGAAAAAAGTATTAGGTCTTTTGGTACAGTCCTCCATGGTGCAAGATTGTTCCCTATGGTATTCTCCAATACTTTGTCCTACGTACTCTTAAATTACCTAGGTTATAGAGAGGAATTATGTCTAGATTTCTGAATTTCAGTGAGTGAAATGAAGTGAGCTGGACGTTTTGGACCCAAAACACTGATATTTCAAAAATCAGAAGTCAGCCTCAAAACACAGAAACAAACCCACCCAAATGACAAAAGACAATCCAGCACTTTCTGGGGTTTCTGTGATCAGAAATGTGGTCTATTTTGAAGGGCCCAAATGCTGCCAGTTTGGCTGTTCCCGCCGTGGCAGAGCCGGGAGGTCTTTGGACTCTCATGAGAAAGCAAAGGCTCCCAACACACGTCTGTGATAAAGAGAATTTTAACTGTGCTGATATTAGCACTACTTTGCTTATTCAGTCACGATTGCCACTGACTTTTTATGTGCCTGGCAGTAGAGAATCTTGCCTTCAGTAATTTGACGGGGACAAGCCAACATGTAGGATGCATTTAGGCATTTTATTGACACGCTGTCTTTCAAATGCAGTTGCAGATAAGCAAGCGTGTCACTCTGAGGAGCAGTTTTGACTAGCTCAGTGGATCAAAAGATTGGCAGAGAGATGGTTTTGCAGTCTTGGTGGAAGTCTGCTTCTCGCGCACTTTGTTTTGTTTTAAGATGACAGTGAGAAATGCAGAAGTTGCAGAATGAGAAACCACTCACCAAAATAAATCAATTCCTGTCTGTGTTGAGGGTCTCAGAGATGGGGTGGAGCTGGTGCCAGGTTTACTTACAAGCTTTTTCCAGCGGATGCGAGCCCCTCTGGCGGGTGCAGAGGTGCTGGCCCAGCAGCCCCAGGCAGCTCAGGGGGGCGGCACTGGCACCAGCACGGCTGCGGCGGCCCAAACGGGAGATGTGGTGGCGGGTAGAGACACTCGTCGGGGAAGAGGATGGATTGCTTGCTCATCCTCTTACGGAGCTGGAAGCAGTTATTAAGTATTATTTCTGGGATGAAATAAACCCAACCACAATGCTGCTCACATGTACAAGTGTCCTAAAGCAGAGGGTCTTTGATTTGAAATGATTTTGAGGGCTGAAAATGGGTCCAGGAGCCATAGGTGAAGGGAAGAGAGGATGTACAAAAACCCGATATTAAGGGAGGGCTGGGGAATGCTGGGGAGGGCGTTGGGGAAGGTGTTTTGGGCTGGGGTGGCTGAAGGAGGTGCAAAGGGGGAGTTCTGCTTGACAGTAGTCAAGCTCAGGAGAGCAGAAATTTGTGCTGGTGTGTAAAACAGCAGAATTACACACAGCGGAATTACTGCTCAGAACTGCAGTAATCTCTGAGACTGCGGCCTTTACTAGTGGGTTGGTGTTCCTCGTTTGAGGTCAAAAGAGGCATCTGGACAGGACACACAGGTTTCGCTTTGCTCTGAAAGAGCTGCCCCACGATGCCAGCGGCAGTTTTGTGTATACCAGAGAAAGCTCTGGTGTTCGGCCCATTATCATTAACAAATACAGAAATATAGATTGAGACTAAGTTTTTACCTCATTTTAAATATGAATCAGAGACTATCCTTGCCCCGTATTCTGTCCGTCCAAAAGCTGCCAGTGGTTTAGCTGAATTATCTGATGCAGATCTTCGTTTCTTAGAGGCGTGCAGTAGAAGGAAGGGAAGGGCATGGGCTGCTGTCCTTTGATCTACTCACTTAAGCTACTTGTCATTCTGTGTGTAACTCACCCGCAATCATTGACTTTTTTAATGGGAAGAAGTAAACACGACAGACTGGTTCCCTGTCCTCATACTGGCATCCCCGTCAATCTTCATGCCATCTTTCTCTGATTCCTGTGGCCAGGGAGGCCGAAAGCAGATGTGCTCATTGACTCGTACTGTTAATCATTGCCGTGCTTGAACGATTTCTGGCAGGATGCTGCGTGCCTTTCACATGTTGCGGTTTTGCAGGTCGCTTTTGTGTCCATGGGCAGGCTCCTGGCTGCGTGCCCCTCTGCTGTCGTGAGTGAAGCCCAGAACAGGAAAGCTGAACCTGTCAGTGTTAAAAAAAAAAAAAAAAAAAAAAAGAAGAAAAATAATAAGTGATAAAACCACAGAGAAGGTTTTTAAATCTGGCTGTTAGTTTCTCAGTCCATGAATGATTTCTATCGCCATAATAAATTGCATGCTATTGCTAACTCTTTCAGACTGGTGTCTAAAAAAATCAATTATTCACAGAAATTCTTGCTGACAGTTGTGAACGCTGGGTCACAGCTCTGTGGTGCACATTTAGCAGCTTAACACAGCAAACCAAGTACAGGAACTGCTTCAGTTTGCTGTTGGGTTGGGAAAAGGACATGCAGAAGCCAAAACAGGCCAGCCAGAGAGAGCAAATGCAGGCAAGGTCTCCAGCATTCAGGTTGGGTCTTCTTAACAGGATGGATGGAAATTCACCTAGAAAACTAACAAACCTGTATCCAAATGTCTGTTTTAAAACAAGAAAGTTTCAAAGAGAAAAGGTTGAGAAGTTTCTATGTTCTTTACAAAAAAGTGCTTTGTGCAAATGCAGTTCCTATGTTTTGGAGCTTTTTGGCCAAAAATGAGTGTGTAACCATTAAGTAGCAAGCATTTCTAGTCCACCTAAAATTTCATGTTGGGGGTGAATTTTCTAATGCCTGAAGTGGTTTTTGGCTGGCTCTGGACCCTTCCCACTCCCGTATTTTTCGGTCAAGGTGGTGTCGGTGCACTGCTCACCTCATGCCCCCCCCATCAGCAGGGATTTCTGCCATCCCCAGAGGCTGTGCCCAGCCTGGAAAACAACATGCAGAAGCAAGAGGCCACCAGCTCCATCATCGGGAGACAGCTGCTCTTATCAGTGACGTTCATTACCCCGAGCATGTTTGCGCGCCGCTGTAGACAAACCAGCCCAAACAGTTGCTGCTGGCAGATAACCCAGAGCCGGCGCTGGCTGTACAGGGCCAAACCCATGGGCTGAGCTCCGTTCCTCGGGTTAGCGGTGAGGAGTGAGACCGTGTCAGGTGCAGGAGGGGTCCCCAAAGGTGGCAGCACAGGGGGCTCTGCCCCATCCAACTGTCCAGTCATCCTTCCTCCATCTATGGCTCCTAACGAGCACTTGCTTCCCCTGTGAAAATAGGTTTGAGGTTTTCTTTTGGCTTCTCCAGTGACTAGCTTTTGAATGAAGCCCTGCCTCTTGCAAATTAAATAAACTATTGAAAATCTTACAGATCTTACAAGCAGGGGAGGCCTGGTGTTGCCAGGGCATTGTGTCTAGACTCATTTTTTCCATCAAGTGTGTTCAGATAATCATTTTCGATCCCATACCCTTTAAATACTGAGATTCTTCACTCAGCTCTGCCCAGCTCCTGTGCTCGGCCATGCATCCCCCAGGGGGACACAAGAAGCACCAGTGGTTTTTATCTTGAATCTGTAGAGCTTAATGGACAACACTGCTGCTGGTTTCTCCCTATTTCACTTTCCTCATCTGCAAGAAGCAGTAAAATCTGAATCTTGCTCAGTTTACCAAAGATCTATTGAAGTGTTTAGTTTTGGTGACAAAACTTTGATAATTATTGAAGGAGCCAGGAAGTGTTGGATTTGTTACCAGCTGGCTTTCAGGGTAAATATAAAAGTGATCCACTTAGGTGTTAAAAAAAAAAAGTGCACTCTACAGAGAAAAAGCGGAAGGGTTTTTCAGAGCTCCTTAGAGGTGCTGACCCATTTTGTAGGTGAAAAGCCACAGAGCTGAAGATTTTCTGTCAGCGAGCCCTTTTCTTGGGCCCATTGATTGAGTGCTGATAAGGTGTTTGTATAAGAACTGCCCGGACCAGGTGGTTTTGACATTTTTCTTCTTTCTGCATCTTAAAGGAAACAAAAGCAAGAGAGAGGATTCCATCAGAGCATCCGCTTTCAGACAAATGGTCTGGTTTTCCAGTTCAGGTTCCTACAAGTGAGTGCCTGCAGCCTTCTCCAGACTCCAGCAATGCCCATCATCATCCCTCTGGGAAGGGAGGTTGCTGAAATAATTTTGCTCTTGTAAGCAGTTGTTGGTCCTCACTCACGTCAGGCTACCGTACCAGCATGGAGAAAGGCTCGCCAAAGAGACTGCAAGTAAAACTCGTCTGTTTTCCTCTTGATACCTGATCCTTGTTAGCAAGGTGCTAAGTACTGAGTTGGATGCTGAAATCATGATTTCCCAAAATCATTTGCTTTCTGTAGCATATTTGCTTAACTTTTAGTTAGTTGGCAGAGATTGTTTTCTTGCAGTTATAGTGATGATGAAAAATGCTCTGAGCATTGGTCCAAAATAATCTCTTATCTCAACTACGGACAAGGGGAAATTTCAACATTTCTGGTCATCATACTTTCCGTTGGAAAATATACAGGATGTGCTTAATGGAGCCCACGTATCACTTTGCACCGTTTGCAGAAATGTTACAGTCGGCTGCACAGGTTTAACGAATGAGAGATTATTCATGAGCACAGGGGAAAAATAATGATGAAAGTTGAAAATATAAACTTACAACTTCACCAGCCTGATGTTTCATGAAGGACACTTCCAGCAGCAAGGATGTGCTTCTCAAAGACTGGCTGAGGACAGAGTGGGACCTGGCGGCAGAGGGAAAGTGTGGGGATGCTCCTGGTCTTTCTTATTCCCCGAAGAGGAGGAAAATGATACAGAAACAGATTCCTGACCTGCACATTTCAAATTCAGAGTAGAGCTGATGAATTCATTTGTCATGGTTTAATTTCTCACATCCCTGATTCTGTTTGGCTTTCCCTAAAGATGGGGTGACAGATCCTGGGGCAACACTCACATCTTGCTTTGGATTTGAAGCTCTCCAGAGACTGTGGATGCAGAGATGCACGGGGGAGGCTCAGGACCATCTGTAGAAGACTGTGGTATTGTGTAACCGGTTACTTCTGTTCTCCTTCTTATAAATACCAGTGCTTATTATGCAAGAAGCCGTGCTAACCGAGTTTGGAGGCAAGCGCAGCAAGAGCCGGACCCCTTGCTGCCGCGTGGGGATGGCGTGCTGGGACTCGGCTCTCTGGAGTGGTGGATTTTGGTTGCATCCCGCTGAGATTACCTGCCCATCGGGTCTGTCTGTTCCAGGATATTTGGTACATTCAGGGTCTCAGCTGAAGTGTAGGTGAAAAGCTCATTTCAAGTTATTCCTCTTAATTTTATTCTTTTTGGGATCTTTGTTTTAAAGTCTAGGCCACAAACTCTGCACTGTGCAAATATGTAGTTTATTTATTATCAGCTTTAGAATGACAAAGAGGGGAGACTATCAGCAATATTAGCTCCATTCACTAAACAATCAGTCACAAAAGCAACCGTTGGCATGACTTCCATGGGTGATTTTTAATAGGGAACAGTTTAAATGAAGGCATAATTCTGGTGCGCTCCATAGTGGAGATAGATATAGATATAAAATTACTTTTTTTTTTTAATATAGAACTTATGTTGTAGAGATAAATAGATGAGCACTTCTAATGTGCTTTTGGTTTAACAGATCCTTCCTGTTCTCAAAAATTGCACTATTATTAACTGTTTAGAAGTGTCATAACCTATTTTTTCAATTCTGTTGGTAAACAGACTAATAAAGCACAGAAACCCCATCTGTTCTTGTTTTACCGGGGACTTCATCGAATACCTCATTTTTCGTTTAGCTCTATTTCTCGTGTAATTGTTCTCATAAGAAAAGAAATATTCAGTATTGCCCTTATTGCGAGATTCAAGAGTAAAATCTACAGATGAGAATAACTTGACTTTGATGTAAATTGGCAAAAAAAATCAATCATGGAGATGGCAGTACGGTGGCTGGAACAAATCCCCTCTTAAAAGAGCAACATAAAAAACATGAATAAGAGTCATTTTGCACCAATCCTACACATTATTTATGTTGAAATAGGAGTGTATTACACATGCTGTCATCAAACCCTAATCTAGCACTTGGGTGCTATGTAGCTTGGATTTTACATGGATTAAAATTGCTTGGAGCCCTCTACTATTTCAGAGTTGAGCTGAGAAGTCTTTCGTGCTGACTCCTAGGTCTTACTACAGTGAGAAGCTCAAAAGCTGAATCCAAAATGCCGGGAGAGAGAAAAGAAAAAGGCTCAGTATTGTAAAGAGAGATGAACCCAACTTGTCTGCTTCAGATTTGGATGTAAGAATTTGCAGCAGTGTAGCGCAAGGGTTTCTGTTGGAGATGGAAGCTAAGAATTTGCTGCTACCTTAGCAGGTGTGAAAAGAGCCTGAAGGGGGCTTTACCATCCTTCATCCACCGCTGGGCGCCCTGAGTTGTCACGGACTGCGCAGTGATCAGTACGTTCCTGCGTGCTTTCCCATCTCGCTGTAGGGATGTCGTTGCTGTAGGGGATGGCAGCTCTACAGGGTGAGTAACCAGCAGCCCCGCGGGGAGGGGGCGCAGCCATGCGGGGACAGCACCAGTGCCTGCTCCACCTCCGCCTGACCGGGTGATTTAATGCCTCGCTCGCGACTTCTCTCCAGCTTCACACCAGCTTTGTCCCATCGGAGGATGCGGCTCAGGAGGATCAGGTTCCTGATGAAGTGTCCCCAGCAGTCAGCAGCAGATGGGTCTGGGCTCCTGCCCCTCTTGTGTCAGAGCTGCTTGGCATTTGACACTGTGCTGTTTCTTTTCTCTGGACGCGTTTGCTTCTCTCTTCTTCTGTATGTGCACCCTTCCCTGCTCCAGGCCAGGAAGGATCATGTTCTGTCCGATAGCAGCTGCTGCCCAAACGCTGCCGTGGCTGATCTGAAATCGCAGAAGTGTTCCTGATGGAAAGCATCGGTACACAAGGAAGCACACAGGGTGCTGAGATGTGCTCGCTTGTCCCAGGGGCTCCCACTTCGCTGGGGACCCTGGGCAGGTCATGGTGAGGGGGAAATCAACGCTGCCCAAAACTCAACCGATGAGACTCGGCCTGGCATGGGAGTCCCAGCACCCCTTCACGCTGCACAGTTATTGCATCTTGTTCATCGCCTTGCGAACCGTGTGTTGAACAAACAGACAATAGAAAAAAAATGAGGGAAGTTGGCGGGAGCAAGCCTGAGGTATCTGCTACAACACAAGTGTGAGCAGAGAGCTCATCTCAGTATGGATGTGCAAACACAGAAAGAAACTCGCTTTTCTCTCCTTCCCATCTTCTCCCTTAATTACATGGAAATTCCTTATAGGTGGGAGAGTGAGCTTTTTCAAAAAAGCGTTTCCATGCGTGTGCACTGGTGGCCTGTGAGAATGGTCAGAAATCGGGTTCCCTCTTTCACAGTTTTAAAATTAATTTTCCAGTAGAAACACAGAGTGTTTTTTTTATAGGGAGTGTTTTCATTTGGAAATGCTGAAATCAGGCAGATGCAAGACCTATGTGTCGTTAACAAGTTGTGTTTCTTTTTTCGGACTATGTGCTCTGACAGATGTCTTCTGTAGGTACCTTCAGATTTCACTGTGTGCAGTTGTCCAGATGGTTCCTCCATGGAACTGGCCTCCTGTGCGGTTGCTGTTGCGGTTCCTGTAGGTCTCCATCAGCCTGTGGAGCGTGCAGGTTTCCTGGGCAGCGGTGGCCCAGCCTGGTCCTGCCCGCCAAAGATGGTCCTTACAGTCACGCGCGTACAGAGGGATGGGTTTGGTGCATGTGGTTTGTGCCACACCTGGACCTTCAACACTTCCTCCAGGGGAATAAAGTTGCAGGGCCGTGGCCGTGTGCTGGAAGGGAGACAGATCTGTAACAGCTTTCCAGCATCTCGGCTTCATAGTTACTCTTGGAAACCAATGAAATAGGTAGGAAAAGTTAAATCATGCCATTGCTGACGTGTTTTTGTTAGGAAAGGTGGAAGCAGGTCATTACCTGGTGCCACCAAGCAGCAGGAGGGCTCCATAGCATGCGTCCCAGTGTTTGAGGCACAGCTGGGGACCTCGTTCAGGCTCTGCAGCTTCCAGAGCCTGGATCTCGGCCCTTCTCTTTTACTGCTGGGTTGGTGTCACGTTAAACACTGATTTCTTAAAAAGCCGTGCCAGCGTCTAAATTTTCTGGTGGGAGGGTGAGGATCACCATTTGTAGTTGCGCCATTAGGAGCCCGGCCCCGGCAGGGCTCACGGCCAGCTCTGCAAGGGAGGGGAGGCATGGGCGCGAAGGGACTGGTGCTGGGGCCAGGCGGTTTCACTCACACAAGATGCTTTACTGCTTCTGCTTTATTTCATGTTTCACTTCTAGCTGCTTTTCTTTCGCTTTTTTGGCTCTTCCAAGAGCTCTTCTGTGAGGCTGCTGCGGATGTTCAGCATTGTGCTTGTGACTTCAGGGACGCTGATTTCTAAGGCGTGCTTCTGTAGGAGAATAGACTTGCAGAAATAATATCAGCATGTTTATTTTCTGCAGGGTTTATAGAACCTAATGTTCTGTCTCTTTCTGGCATCTGGTTATTCCAGCGTGTTTTAGTTGCATTAAATAGTCAACAATAAGCATCAACAATAAGCAACACAAAGGCTTGAGTTACGTGCGTATTGGAATAATGAGGCAAAGTCATGGATTGCTCCCTTTCTGCACAAACAGCGAGTGGCAATCTTGATAACATGCTTTCAGGTAATTATTGCTGTATTTTAGATCATTTTGTTATATACTTATGTGACGTATTTGATTTTTAGTCTCTGTGTTTCGCTATGGAAGGAGCACAGGAAATGTTTAATGGGCAAGTATGCCTAGGTTGCTCTCTCATTTCTGTTTTCTTATCAGCAAAACATAAATCCACAGCTTGTTGACAGTGAAACCATATGGTAACTCTTTCTGACAAATCAATTTTGCAATACAGATAATCCTGGCTGTGCATGAGAATAGATATTTTGGATTATTTTCTCTTAATTCTTGCATTACTCTCTGTTTTTCAGTGCCTGGAAATTATGTGTGTGGCTATTTTTGAACACAGTTGTGTGGGTGAATTAAGAATTTATGGAGTACGCTACGCTTTAGTGTCTTTACTTTAAGGACGGTTATTTGTCATATGAAATAATCTGTTTATTTGCTATAGCCAATGCCCTTCTGTGTTGGCAGACAGTAGCGGCAGATTCAGATACTTGTTGAAGACTGGGTACCCTCTTAGAGTGAAGCCGAGCTAAGAAATGCATTTGTATAAAACATCCCTTGCTTTACAAGAAGCTGCAGAAGTAGCTGCGGAAACTTGAGGGTGTTCAGGTGTTTATGCCCTGAAGGGGACTGGCCAGCTGATGGCCGATGGTCATCTGGGTTCAGCAGAGCTGATGCTGTCTGGTGCTGTGGTGCGCCAAGTGAACCAGGGGGTTCGTTAATCCTTTTCAATGAGCAAAATGAACAAGCGAGAGTCCTCACAACTTCTGTTGGACTTCAAAGTAAATAAAAAATTATTTTAAAAAAATAAAATTTCCAGCCTTTGCTTCATAGGGACATGTCAGCAAGTGAGATTTCTTCTGGAGCTTGGAAATAGTAGCTGGTATCTGGAAGTGTAGGCAGAGCCTGAGCCTGGGCACGGAGAACAACGGTGAGGATAATGGGAACTAGGCGCTGTAGACACGTGTTAAGTCTAGGAATGATGCCATGAAACTAATCACTACTAAACAACACATCGTGAATTTTCATGTTTACTATAAACTACGTAGAAACTGCTGATAGGCTCTTAATTCCGCAGGCATTCTTTCTAGCTTTAAGGGCTGGCTGTGGGGCATGAAGCTGTGGGGTGTGAGATGCAGCTATTGCAAAAGCTACATGAACAATGATTAGAGGTTTTATTCCGTTTTACATTTCTGGGTGCTAACAGTTACTGTAACCCAAGGTGTGAACATGATATTTTCAAGATATTTAGAAAATAAATATAAATCAAGATGTAAATCCGGTCAGCACAAACGTTTATGTAGTATTTGTGTTTTACTTCAGGAGGCAATGCAGCCTCACACACCAGCCTCAGCTGCAAACAAAAATATATTATACTTAATAATAATAAAATTCTTGATTGTAGTAGATTTAGAGAGATATAAACATGCCTGAAGAGTATTCAAAGGATAAATCTATATGCAACATCTGCTTATATAAATACAAAAGGATGGAAGCTTACCTAAAAAATGATTTTCTGGAGATGGAAGGGTAAAATTAGCCTAGCAGAACAGTGAATGTAGCAAGTGACCGCAAAAACATTATAGTTAATAGCAAATAATGCTAGAGCTTATAGGAGAGATTTTACAAATGAATTATTAGAAGGCAATTGCTGATGAAAACTAGGGCCAATTTTACCCAGAGATATTAAATCCAAACTTGGATAAAATTCACAGTCATAACAGCAAAAATCTGTCTGTGCATTTCCATAAAAGCATTGTTAAAAAGGAAAAAGTAGTGACACGTTTCATGTTTTGAATTTGGTAGGAAAAAATTGTGTTGAGAAGCTCTTGGAAGAAGAAATGGTATTTCTTCTCTGGACAAATGGAGGTACATGAAATGCAGTTGATGAACTTTCAGCTCTGCATAAAGCCAGGTACAGAAGCTTTTTAAAAGTTCAGCTCTCATTAGCTGTCGTTAGGGTGAGCCTCTGGGGTCCCTGCCCCAATCACGGTCGTACAGGAATGATTCCCTGGGGATGACACAGTGCTGCTACAGCCCTGGCCGAAGTGAGGGAATACCCAATATCCATGGGTTACGGGCTGATAGAAATCTTTGTAGAGCTCAAGTGAAAAAAAATATTTTAAAATCCATAGCTTAGGAGTAATGAATGCTGTGATCACTGAGATCCAGAGTGTTTAATCCCTTGGCATAGACCGTAATGGTTAAGGATGGAGCAGGAAAGGGTCAATAGCACCTGAACCAGCTACAGCTGCACGTGTTGCTCAGGATGGTCGATGCTGGATTAAATGAAATATGTCTTGAAAGAAAGGATCCAGTACCAACTGATCTGTTCTTTGGAGAGCAGAGGCTGAATAACGAGTCCAGGGAAACTGGTAAGTCTGCTGGGAGCGTCTAATGGTGGCTGCTGTGGTGACTGAGCAGATGTACTTCGTGTCAAATTTGGCTCTGACTTACTTCCCATATCTTGTGCAGCTGAAATTGTCATCGATGTGAACTCTAAGTATGTGATCTGGTATCTAAAAATAGCCTCGAAAGAGTAAAATGCAGTAAGGTAGATATTTTGCAGCTTAAGACAGTGGTTTTTAATAGTAAGTCTATGACTGATTAAGGCAAAAAGAAAAGCCCTAAGTCGTAACACTCATCTGGAGTGGGGAGGAAGGTTGTCCAACCTACACATCCCATGTGTTCCAGCACGTTGGAGGGAAGGGCAAGAGATGAAGGGAAAAGACCCTCAAGAAAACATTTGCTCTCGTCATGGCAGATTGCTGTCGTAGTAAGAGACTGAAAGAAGTGACAGAACAAACGTAGATAATCTACATGGAATTAAAAAAGACATGTTTTTAAAAGCTAGTCCTCAGAACATATTTACTTAGTAGATTACACCAGTAATTGTCACTGTGGGATTTTTTGGTCTTTTGCTGAGATTTTTTTGGGTTTCTAGGTAGTAAGCCTGTCTGCTGCGGTTTGATTGCAGAAGCTTAACATTAATTAATGACCAGGCGGGGGGGTTAGTATTAAAAATAAAATAGATTTGGTATCAACATGTGATTCTGTCAAGATGTTCTCAAGGAGGCTATTAAAACTCTACATTTCTTTTTGCTCGTAAGTGTGGGAAGCGTATTTCCCCCCTTTTAATTGTTGTGTGTGCCACCTTAGTGCTTGCAGCTCTGGTCCTGCGACTGCCACGCAGTTGCCTCTGAGTCTGCTGAAGTGGTTTGGAAACGCAGTGGAAGATGGGGAGCTCGGAGACAGATGCAGAAGCAGTGCTGGTATTTAGCAAATGTTAAAAAAAAAAGATTACGTAAAACAGTTTCCAGATTCTGTCAGTGCACATGTACAAAACCAGAAGAATATTTATTGTTGTTGTCTTTGAAGTATATCTGGACATTCTATGTTGTCTTAATGACCAGTCATTAAAATTTGTGTTTAAAATGAGTGTGAAACAAGGAATGTTGTGACAATAAATCCCAATGTATGAAGTTAGTGGCTGACATTAGGTGGCCGCGAGGAGAACAGCTCCGTGACTCAAAGAACAGCTGGATGAACAAAAAAGAAATAGAAAAAGCCGAGTGAGCAAAAATGTACTAAAAATGAATGATACGCTATAAAGCAGAGCTTGTCACTTGAAAATGGAGATCAGCCAAGTGTAGTTGTGCTGTACGTGTGTGTGTCTCTGTCCCCTCCCTGTAGAGCAGCGTTTGAACCCAGTGGCTCATTTCAGCCACAACCAGCAGAGGTGCAGCACTTGTGAAAGACAGGATGTTTCTGCAGGGTCATGGAAAGATGCTACCAAGCAGACTGAAATACTGCAACATGTGATCGATCCATTAGATCTTGGCAAGTTTGCATGGGGGAAGATGTGTTATGGATACTCCTTGCATGAAGGGTGCCACCCTGAGTTAAACACACAGAGTCCAACAAGACAGGAATCTGTAGAAGACCACACCACCCATAGAATGACTCTTTTTTCAAAAGAAACTGCTAGTATTTACCAGTCTAAGTAGATAGTGTTGCAACACGAGTAAAACCCCGCTTTGTGCCAGGGTGAGGGCAGTGGAGCTGCTGAATGTCACCGAAGGGGGTTTGGCCTTGGGCTGGCACTTGGCAGAGCAGGCAGAATGGCCCACCCCGAGGTCTGTTATTTGTTTTCACCATTGACTTGGACTGATTTACAATCTGATGGCAGTAAAACTGAAGAGGACCTTCGCTCTTGGCTCTGGCACTGCATTGTCTGGCTTTGTTTTTGTTGTGCAGGGCAGTGCAGCCGCGTCCTCCCTCCCCAGCTCGGCACCCTGCAGGTCATTCACGGCAACGGCACGGCCTTGGGGACGGTGATCACCTTCCAGTGCTCTGCCGAGCACCAGCTGGAGGGACCGGGCGTCATCACCTGCATTTGGAAAGGGAACGGTACCCAGTGGACAGCCGGAGCACCCTCCTGCAAGCGTAAGGTTCCTTCCAAACCGTTCCCCTTCCCTTTGGGCTGCATGGTGTTTATTTTGCCCTGCCTATCTCCTGCAACGTTAGGATTAATTCTAGACATCTGTGCAAGGAAAAAGACAAATTCAATTTCCTTCAAAGTTGCCCCCACTGACTGTAATTGCACTCCATATTTGTTCTGACATCCTTCATTATCATGACACAGAAAAGACTGAGTCGGATTTATGCCTATTCTCACGTCACCGACACCGGTAATGTTACACCCTGAGCAACTGTGGTTCTGTAGCTACAAGCTGTACCCTTCTTTAAAAACGCATAGAGATGACCAACTAATGTGCAAATGTATTTGGAAACCCTCTAATTTCCTGGCATTCTTTTCTGAATGTTTTTTTGCTGTAAAAGAAACAGAGTGATATTTTTTGAACAATTTTAGGTTGCTGCATGTGGGCAGCCTCATGGGAAAGTTACTATATTGACAAATCATGTTTGAATGGCAACAACATTAACTACCTTTCATGCTGTGTTCCTTCTTATTTATTGTAAGGTGGTTAGTAATTTGAGTAGAAGTAGGTCCAAGCAAAACACAGTACCTCTGAGCTTTGAGAATCTCAGTCTGTGTCTCAGACTTTCTGTAATTTGAAGTCATTAGTAGATGGGTGGCTCTTTTAGACATTTACCGCTCTCTCACAAACTCATCTATTCTTTCTTATTTGACGGCTACCATTAAAGAAAAATGAGAAAAATCCTTCCCTCCAGAGGATACAGAAATATAAAACTTTGCTTTATATGGAGCTCAGCTGAACTGGTTCTGATGCTGGTCATCGTGGTGTTGGAAGAACTACATGGGTTTTGAAGCTAGACATGCGTAGTGCTCCATCCACATGAGTTGTCAGAGATCTGCGTTTGCGGTGCCACACCACATTCCCACTCCTCCTTTTCTCTGGATAATTAACTTCCAACATCAGATCTCTGTGAACACTCAGCCCTACAGATACTGTCCCTTCTCCCATCCTGCATCCTTCCCCAAACAGAGGAAGACCTGGTGTTTGCTGCCTGCCAAATAGGATGTAGTTTATATGGATTTGTCCTTGCTCTGAAGGGCTTCTTTAAACCCATTTACTCCTGTCAGTATCTGGTTTTGCAGTTCCAGTCCTTGTTAACAATTGCTTAGAAGAGTCTGCTAACTCATCTGCATTTGATATGCCGACAAAGTTGTGCTTTTTAGCTACTGCAGTGCTAAAGGCATTGTGTTGGTTTAATTGCAGTGGTGGAACACTTTTGAACAATTCATTAGTACCTTATAAAGAGGAGGTTTTTAAATAGCCCAGTTTGAGGCTTGCATAGCTCTAAGCTGAAGCCAGTATACTCTGGTGTCTTGACACATACTAATGTGAAAGTCCTCACTGAGCTATTTTTAGCGGAAGCATGAAGCAGGTAGGTCTCAGAATAGTTTAGTGAAACTGTGAAAGATAAATTCATGGGTTGACCTTAGAAACATGCTTCTGTGTTTGCTTTGCTGCAGCCATATCAAAATATGAGACTTTTGGATTTAAGGTCGCAGTGATTGCCTCCATCGTGAGCTGTGCTGTCATTCTGCTGATGTCCATGGCTTTTTTAACTTGTTGTCTCATCAAGTGTGTGAAGAAAAGCGAAAGAAGGAGAACTCAAAGGTATGTCAAGAAAAGATTTTTAAAACCAATGTAAGACTGTACATCACACGGGCCCCATAGCTGTGATAGCAGAGTGCTTCAAAGGACCTGATGCTCACACCACCGCAATGATGTTAATTACTTAAAATCCTTAAATTGTAGGTCAGGCTTTAGGCATAGAAAGACTTGGAATTCAAGAGTATTTAGGCACCTAATGTCCGTTAATATCAGATGACCTCAGCGGGTCTACGCAGATCTGGATTTACTCAGGATTATGCAGAAGCTGAACACACAAGTCTTATGTGCTGGGCAGGTCTTTCTGTCCTTGAATTATTTAAGATTGGCTGCATTTCCCCCCCTTCTCTCTCTCTTTCCTTTTTCCTTCTCTTTCCCTCAAAACTGCTGGAAAAGTTTATCTACCCGTGTCAAAACCATCAAAGCCCTCACCGTCTGCAAAACATACTTCCAGCTGTCACAGCACTATGCTGGAAGGATGCAGGATTTTGTCTTCTGACTTGAAGCGCAAGTCAGCGGGCACAATTATAAACAGGCATGGGAAGAAGTAAAATTTATCAATCCTGTCCATTATAAAAACTCAGCCTGAAGGGTGGTTGCATGATCACATCTGGCTGTACGCCAGAGCCGAGCCACTGTAGTTCATGAGACCATCCATCTGAAGTCACCCGCTGCAGAAAGTTTTCCATGGGCGCTTCTTCTTCGTTTCCCTCTGGCTTCTCCTGCTCGTTGTTCCCTCCGCACGGTGGGGTGGCTGCGCCCTGTCCCACTGATGCGTGCTGTGCAGACAGAAAGCTGCACTTCTGCTTGATTTTAAGCCTCTTCTTGCTTCAGGGAAGTGTTTGGAGTGAGGTGGGGGAGCAGTGGAGTAGAGCGAGACTGGGGAGGACACAAGTGAAGGTCTCTCTGCTCTGAGCTGTGTTTTATCTAGAGCTGCGTGGGAACCAGCTTAGGGTGGAAGTTCTGTGATTTTGAAATCTGATTGTCACCAAAATATAGATTTTCTGTTTCCCTTGAAAGGATTTTGTGAGGCAAAAAGAGAAAATCTTTGGCGTCATTCATAATATTGTGTTTTCGCTGGTAGCATGAAATAATTTTTGAAATGAAAGGGTTGATTGGAATTTTTGGAATTGCTGCTTTTCTTTTTGATAAGACTACTCATATCAAAGTTATTGTTTTTCATTTATTTTCAATGGAGTTTTGTCCAAATTCACATGACTAAGATGACTTGATATTTTTCTCTTATGAAAGAGAAGCCTTTCACCCCGGATGCTTTGACCTGGTTCTGTCATAAGTAAATGAAATGATTCCCTTTATTGGGAGCTCCTCAGTTCCCTGCTGCTCTCTGTTCTCCCTTCCACTGCCTCCTGAAGGAGCTACTTCAACCCGGCCTGTCCATGCCTGAGTCCTGCTCTTGGGGGGAAGCTGGGGGCACTGTAGACATTGTGTGGGTTAGCCCCACTGTCAGAAAGCATCTGAGATGATGGAGAAACTGTCCATGTAGAATCATAAAAGGCTAGAATGGTTAGAGTTGGAAGGGACCTTAAAGATCATTCAGTGCCATCCCCCTGCCCTGGGCAGGGACACCTCCCACCAGCCCAGGTTGCTCCAAGCCCCGTCCAACCTGGCCTTGAACCCCTCCAGGGATGGGGCAGCCACAGCTTCTCTGGGCAACCTGGGCGAGGGGCTCACCCCCCTCACAGCAAAGGATTTCTTCCTGATATCCAATCTAAATCTCCCCTCTTGCAGTTTTAAGACCATCCCCCCCTCATCCTGGGGCTTCCCTCCCTGCTCCAGAGTCCCTCCACAGCATTCCTGGAGCCCCTTCAGGGACCTCAGAGGTCTCCCCGGAGCCTTCTCTTCTCCAGGCTGACCCCCCCAGCTCTCTCAGCCTGTCCCCACAGCAGAGGGGCTCCAGCCCCCCCAGCATCTCTGTGACCCTCCTCTGGCCCCGCTCCAACAGCTCCATCTCCTGCTGTTGGTGCCCCAGCGCTGGAGGCAGCACTGCAGGGGGGGCTCACCCAGCGGAGCAGAGGGGCAGAATCCCCCCCTCACCCCCCTGCCCACGCTGAGGGGATGCAAACCAGGCTGTGGTTGGCTTTCTGGGCTGCCAGCACACATTGATGGGTCACATTGTGCTTCTCATCCACCAACACCCCCAAGTCCTTCTCCTCAGGGCTCTCTCCATCCATTCCTATACAAGCTTGTCATGCGAGAAAGACTAATGCATCCTTGTGGGAAGCTTGCTCAACCCACAGCCCATGCTGCAGGCTGCCAGATGTGAAGGTATCGCTGCTGCAGCTGGCAGCATCAAAGGCAAGCATGTGAGGGTCTGCAGGTACAAAGGATCTCTTTTGTGAGGTCAGTTGATGCAGCTGTAAAATGTGGATTGACTTCTGGATGTGCAAAGCATTAACCTGAAGAGAAGGTGCAGGCTTGATAACCTAATACAAAATGATAAAGCTTGGTAGGGAATTATTTAAGTGTCTCTTAGACCATCGCTAAAGGAAAAGCTAGTCTGTACCTGTGGGGTAGGGAGGGAGGATCATAGAATCATAGAAT
>VXBO01007628.1:0-30224 GCA_013400135.1 Rhinoptilus africanus | reverse complement strand
AAAGTGTCTTGTGTGTATATTTTGTTGCAGCTGAGAGGACCTTGTGCACATCCATAGGGTTTTCTTCACAGTACTGTTTGTTTGCAAAATATTTTTATCTAGTAAATTCAGTAATGAAATACTGGTAAAAATTTCCCCTTGAGGGCTGGATTAGCTTTTCCTACAGCTCTTCCATATTTTTATTTTCTTTTTTTGAGGCCTGGATGAAGAATGCCCATGGTGAGAACTTTACACAAAAAATTATGTATGAAGTGAGAGGTTCCAACAAAACAACACATTTAATAAATAGTAGGAAAAGTGTTCTCTGAAAATTACCCTTTTTTTTTTCCTATGAGTCAAGGAGAGTAGGAATTCTCCTTCCTGTTGGCTAAGTCCCTGATTTTTCACTAAAAGAAGTGTGCTTAGGCTCTAATGAAGAAGAGAAGCTGCCAGAAAAAGTCTTTGTGGCTTTCCAGATCAAACATACTTTGTGAAAGGTAATTTAAGAATGGACAACTTTACTTTAGAGCAGCAGAGGATCAGGTCTCCAGAGCTTTGCTAAACTCCTCTCTCACTGACTCACTCACATCCATGACCCAGACATGTCATTTCTGCTACTGACATTCAGGAATTCTGAGAAGGCACAGTTACCTTTCTCAGAATATATCCACAGACAAGAGTACTCTATGTTGCCAAATTAAAGCATGAATTGTACTCTTTAATAGGCTAAAAAAGCAGTCTTAAGCAAACCAAGGAACTTCTTTAGACACTTGTAGTAGAACAGAGCTGTCCATCTTGTCAATGGGCATTAATTACTGGGTTTTATATCTCCTGTTTTGTGTCATACTCTTAATTTTCTTTTTGTATTCAGAAAATTCCTGTTTTCCCTGTAATTTTTCATACATGGATGAAATACTTTTGTCCCTGATCACAAAAATATTTCTACATGGTAATTTCTGAATTGCAAAATTTCACAGCACGCTCTCAGCTATTCCTTGAGTAGCATGTATTTCACTTCTACTTTTTCAGAGAGAGGAACTGACGGAATCCCAGTTCTATCTTTGCTCTCATCTAATTCCCCCTTTCCACCTCCTACAGTTTTTCTGAAAAGTTGGAGATGTCTCTCAATAGTCATCTTCGGTTGTATTCTGGGTTTAGCAGGAGAGATCTGCTACACAGCTACAGAAGATGTGCACATGAACACACACAGAGGAGAAACAGAGGACATCTCAAGAGCCATAACAGAAAAGGAATATATCACTTCTGCACATTTCTGCCTCAGCATTTAGTGGTTGATATTGCATTTTAGGACACTCAAAATATCTATCAGGGCTTAAATGTTTGCCAGGGATGCAGAAACAAGTCTTTTCATCAGTAGTAAAATTTCTTGTTTGGGCTGTGTTTCTTACGTCATGTAATCCAGTTATTTTTATACTGTTTTAATTATTAGGGTTGGCAAGCAAATGATCCTGTTAATTATTTAGACAATTATTTAATTTTCTGTTTACTGCTAGTTCTGTCTTTCTGCTAAAATGGAAAAAAAGTCAAGCTAACATTATACAGTCATTTAGTCTGCACGATAAAGAATGCCTGAAAAACTGAATGATCTAATTGGCTAGTGTAAAAAAGCAGAATTCACCACTCAGAGCTCATTAGCCTGTTCATTTAATTAAGATTATGCAAATTCATTGACAAAAAGTAACATTTTATAATAAAATTGCATTCTCCTATTCAGACATTCCACTCTTTGAATTGTACTAGAGGATGTTCGTTTAGGAAAAGCAGCTTTGATCATGAATATGCACTTATTCACGCCCTGCCATGTCTTATTGATTAAACAGGATATTTTCCCTCTTGTTAGAATGAAGTTGCAGTTCAAAGGTTTTAGAAAAACATCCACTATAAGAAATTGGCAAAGCAAGTGTGTAGTGCACTGCAACCTCCAGAGAATTGCATAGCATTCCTTCTTCCCAAGCTTCTGTGGCGGTGAAAAAAGAGTGTATGCAGTATGTGCTGCCATTGAAATTTAATAAATATTTGGAAAAAAAGTCTGCTAGAAGACAAACGTGCACTATGTCAAATGCCATGAAATCAGCAGGCAGGTCTCCATCTGTTTATTTACTTAAACATATCATGATGTATTTCATCCACAATTTGCAACTTACAAGTGAAAGCTTTGGCTCACATCTCCTAACAGGACTACTAACCCTTGCACTATATTAAAGAAAAGCAATCCCAAAATGTAGTAAAAAACACGAATCCCAGAGACTTGTTACATGAAGTAGGGATCTCTCTGGTGGTTTTTGTGTATAAATTTCAGTAAAGTTGTCTGTGGGCTTTTTGCAGAAGTAAAGAATACAAAAAAATTCTCTGTTTAAGTGAAAGGTTTAGGTTTGAGGGGGTTCTTCCCCCCCTTTAGTATTTTTTTTCTTTTCCCTAAAAGCTCTATGTGATTTAATAAAGTTCTCTGAAGCTCTCAGTAATAATTCCTCCTATGGTAAGTTCCAAAATGGAAACAAAATGTCTCCTGAGCCTCAGATAGAATGCACTGAATAATAAAATAAAACAAGGATTTGCACTCACAAGCAGTCTCTGAGGGTCCCTAAGCATTTCAAAAATAAATGAATTCTCACAGCACCTTAGCAAGGTGAGTAAAAACAGGAGATAGTAATGGGATTATTATCCCCATTTTGCTAATACAGATACCAAGATAGGGAAGTCGAACAACCTGCCAAGCTTGTGGCATAGACAAGAGAAAGAAGGTCTCCTGACTCCTGGTTCTAAATATTGACATAGTACATTTCCAATGGCTAGCCAAACTTTGCTAACTTCCAAACCTTACGAAATCTCTCCTGAGGTATCGTGTAACAACCAGAAAGCTAGGGCATGATCCAAATTGCATTAATGTTAGTGGGAAATTTTCTACTTGAATAAACACACTGTTTGGAGATTTTTCTGAGCCTTAGTCAGTCCTAATGCTACAATACTGAAATAGGCTTTGCCACTTCCTGCCATGCTGCCAGAAAGTAATCTAATAATTGTCTCTCTTGAGGGGTTTTGGAATCACTTTTCGAAGAACTGGTCAGAGCGAAATAGCAGAGTTCTAAAGAGCATTCATGTCCTTGCACCTGGCATGGCCAGCTCCACTCTGGGTGCTGCGGGTAGGCAGTTGTTACTCTGGGAAGCTGCAGGCCATGAAAGATGCTTTTTTCTGTATTGTCTTTGAATACAAAGAAGAGCATTATTCGTAGTGTTAGTCATAGATGTATTCATATGTTCTATGCTGGCTTGCACTTATAAAATAGTCACCGAATAACACGTTTCATGAGAGTTAAGAGTGTCACAAATGAAGAGCAAACAGCAGCTAATTTCAGAAACGGATCAGCCTTGCTCTACACCATTCACTTTTTAATATCTACCCCTTTTTTTTGTTTTGGCTTCTTTTGTATTCTCTCTCCGTGCATAACAATGTTACATGAGTCCAGCTCAGAGGTAACAGTGCCACCTATTGAATCCCTGGCAATATTTGTCATCATCTACAATAGAAACAAAAGCTTACATACCATTTCTTATGATGCATTTGCATATAACAAAAAGACAAGCAATGTCTTCCCAACTGAGCCCAAGACCGTTACGTATTCCGAGCAAAAAAAAAAAACGTGATAAAGATTATAAAAAATAGTGTCCCCCTGACAAATACACCTTCAAGTATATTTTTTTTTTTAAAGAAGGAAAGGGAAAAATTTAAGATACAGATAAAGGTCAAGTACTTCTAGTAAAAAAACAGTGCCTCTAATAAAAGAGCAGTTAGCTTAAAACAGTTTAGTTATAGTTCAGGGTAAGTTTGTCTCCTGACGTGACCCAGAGGGAATTTTTTCCCCTCGTCATACTGACTAGTCATTATACTAATTAAATACTTTACTAAGCCAGGGTGTGCTAGATGTCACCTTGGAAACACTTCAAACAGTACTGATTAATATAAAAGCTGAATATAAGGCAGCCACATTACAGCATGAACTAGCTTTTCTTTTTTTGGCAGCAAAATTGCAACGACAGTGCATATTTTTAAAAATTGCTGGAATCTCTAGAAAGTGAGGAAAACCAAAAAGACTTACAAGAATAGTGATGTTTTTTCCACTTTATTACACTTGCATATGAATCGCATTTTCCTGGCATCCTGAGCAATGATGACATATGAGAAACATGTATATTTTTAGAAGAGATGTATTATTGTTGACTTGGGTGTATATACTGAGTTTAATCAATAGAAATCCTATCCACATTATATGCTTCACTTAATGGGCACTAGCTAGCCAAATGAACCACTTCCTGAAATGTGCAGAAAAAGAATCAGACAAAAAAATTATCAGAAATTCCATCAGTACATGAACACTTATCTCCCTGGACCAGGGAATAAATGTGTGTAATTCATTTTAACTTTCACAGAAAGAATCCTTTGTTCCCTTACCTTTTCTGAGCCATGGTGCAGTATTACTTACTGTCGTTCCGAAGCAGAGTTTGTGGACAGTGTCTGTGTTGGTCACCTGAGAGAGAGCTCGCTTGATTAGGAAATGCAGCGTGAGGAGGAAAAAACAAATAGATGCATTCAATTTAGCTGCAAACAACACCCTGAAATAACCAAATCTTGATCACTTTTCAGGATCAGTCTCTCTCTAAGAGTGATGTGCGAGAAATGACAAAGGGTGAATTCTGGTACCATCATTCCGATGTCAGTGTAAGCATTGCTTCATAAAACAAATGCAGAGGGGAAAAAAAATGCTCAGAGGAAGCTCGGAAGGAGAGATGGGAGTAAATGTGCATGTAATTATTGCCCCCAGATGACTTCAGTGGTGATTTGATAACCTCACGGTAAACAGGCAAACATGAACAGCTGTCACAAACTCTGGAATCTGAAATATCATGACAGAGGGTTGGTTTCTCCCTCAGTATGCAAATATATGTCTGCACAGGGCAGACAGTTACATTTCCCCAATCCAGGCATGTCTTTTTCTCAGTGTTACTTAAGCTAGTCTGCTAGCATTCCTAGGAGAGCTGCGAATCTGTCCAGCGAGCTGTGCAGACAAAAAAGACTAATCAGCAAACCTTGTCCACATATGCTTACCTTATTCCATACCCTTCAGGAGCCAGACTGCCCCAAACTCCCTAGAGGTACAGGGAGATAGCCCTTTCTTGTGCTGTTTTAAAACCAACACAATAATACCTTCTGTGTATTAATGAATTAATAAGAAAGTTTAATTCCCACTTAACTTTCCCAGTCTTATTTACTTCTCAAAAACATTTTCTATACATAGACAAGAAAATCTGACTTCATAGAAATTGCTGAAATCACTCTGAGGTATCTTTATCTACCAGAGGCATAACAACTCTGCGCAGCTCCTACCCGAATGATGTACCTAAAAGTTTGAATCTACAGTACATCCAGGATGGCCAGATCCTGCCTTTCTACACATTTCTAGTTTCTCTTCTTCAATCAGTGACATACCTCTCGATACAAGACATATTTGTCACTTTGCACACAACAGATATTATACCTAGTCATCCTCACTTTCTGGACTTCATGCAATTTATAAACTGGATGCTGATGTTAACAGGATGGATTGAAGAAAAGTAGGGAATGTTTGCTGCACAGGAGCGTAAAGTGCCTGTAATGCTGCTGAATACCTCCCTTTTCCGTAACTGAGTTTTGAGCTTGGGCTTTGACAGCAATCACAGCAAGGTAAAAATCAGTCCAAGTAAGGATGTAAGAAAAAAAGGAAAGAAAAAGAACACGTCAAACAAAACATGCTGTTTTAATTTAACACAAAAGTCCTATTAAGGGCTAAGGGTAAAAATCACTCCAAGTAAGAATGCAAGGGAAAAAAAAGAAAAAAGGAAAAATGTCCAAAAAACCCGGGCTGGTTTATTTTAAAGGAAAGTTCTTTTCAGTGATCAAGGCCTTAGCCTCTTTTAGGACTGCTACACAGGCTGGATGACTGCCAATATATCAGGTTGCAATAGGCCATTAGAGGGGGCTGAATATGGATAATCTTCCCTAAGGGCTGAGCAAAGTCATACTGCCTTGATTACTTTTTTTAATTTAGATTAAAAATCCCTATAACAGTAGCAGACTAATTGGAAAAAGACTTTAAAGGAGCTTTTGGAAATTAGGTAAGAATAGTTTTTATTATTGTAGCATGCAGCAATTGCTGCAAACCTTTTCCTCCTAAATGATGGGGAGTCAATCACAAAAAACCCTTTATTAAAAAAAGAAAACAAAACCATGTCCCTTACGGGATTTCATCTTTTGAAATCTTGTTTTACTGTGACCATTTTATTTCAAGTCAACATCAGAGAGCAAAACAAGTGTTGGAAAAACCAGTCTCTCATCAGTTCACACACTTGCACAGTGGTGCTAAAGAAACAAGTTAGTTCCACATGTAGGTCACTAGCCACTGTCATCATAGGCCCAACATTATGAGTTGTTAAACTTCAACAAAAATGTTAGTATCAATATTTCATTTGAAATAGAGAATGTTTCTGATTTAGTTTGAACATTCTCCCACAGTGTTTTGATACGAATCCCAGAATTCCTGGTCCTTCATCACTCCTGATTGGTAATTGTTGAACCATACAAATTGCAATGTTGATTTGAGCTCTGGAACTCAAAGGTCAGGTACAGTATTAAAGACTCCAACCATCATCTAATTTCTAGGAAAAAATCATAAACATAACAGGCCTGTGGAACAGCAGCAACATGTTAATGCATAAAAGCCAGCGTATGAAACTGAGAAGAAATAAGAGGAAATCCCATTGCCAAAAATGGTTAAAGATTGAAGTGTAATTAAAATTCACAGGTATGAGAAACAAATCACACACTGATACAGAAAGGAAACTAGCAGAGGCTTTCAGCCACTTATTTCCAAGTAAATGTACACCTGAGTTTTATGATAGCAGTGCCTCTGCAATCACCATCAGTCTTAAGAAGTTACAGGATTTAGGTTCCAATCTATACTGCTTTCATTCACGACCTTAATGAAAGGTTTGCAAAGGTAGCCACAGCATCCATGTGACTCATTTAGATATGCAATCAGATCGTTTTGTTTTCAGAGAAATCCTATTTGGGGAAACAGATTGATATATTGTGATTTTTATATTCCTGACTTCTAGGGGTAAGTTTTCAAGTCCCCAGTTCCCACAGCAGGGGTTACATTTTCAAAAGTGCTAAGAGTTCATTAGGTCTATTGCAAATTCTTTGATCAGATTTTTATATAAATATATATGTGTGTATCCTGACTACCTCTTGGTTTAAGAACCTGGACACAGCCCTCCATGTTCAATCTGTGAACACGGAGTATCACTCGTATCTGCCACCTAAAGGTTCTCCAGAACTTCCTCTCAGCCAACTATGCTCATCCTGTTGTTGGTTTTATTGTGTGGTACAGAAAAAAAGCAGCTAACACCCTTGTATTCCCAAAGAACATCTAAAGCACCTAGAGCCATATTCTAAGAAGAGAGGCCGAGAAATAATAGAGAGCTCCATGTATGTATCAAGATTGATTCTGAAACAATATAAAGGCTGTAAAGGCATTTACTGAATGAATCAAATGAAGAAGGCAAATTCTTTAGACTTACTAGATTTACAGAGCAACTTGGTCCCTGACCCAAGATAGCTATTTACAGTTCTTGGCCCTCGCTGGAGGTGCATGTGTCTCAGCAAATGCTGCTCAGAGAGTCCCCTATAGCTAAGCATCTGGCTCTACTGTAGACTTGTCTACTTAGAAATGAGCAAGTGTTCACAAATCTGGAACACATATTTAAACAGGCTCCAGCTAGTTTTAAAATTAAGAAATCTTCTCATAATGTATACTGCACATATTTGGGAGAATGCTGTGTGTCGTCATGACAAATATTGACCGTGTCATTTGACTGAATTCAGCAATGTAGTCCCTTTGTATGTTTCAGGTCACTTTTGTATCACAGTCTCTCATACATTATAGCAACAAAAATAATTTGAGTAGAAAAATTACAACTAATTTATAGAATTTTTTTTTTTTTTTGGCTTCTCTGCTCTTAGCTGACTCCTTCTTGGCAACAAATCAATTTTTATATTAACATTGCTAGTAAGTATATAGAATGACAGACAGAAAGATCATCTTGTTGAAATACTCAGTCTTAATACTAACTAGAGATGTTTTCTAAATAAATCTGTCCCTTCCTCTTTCTGTCTTACATTTCAGTCATACCATAAGGAAAAGACTAAGGTTAGCAGAAAGTAAGAGCACATTTTTAGTCTGTAACGCCATTATAATGATATAATGGGAGAGGTTACTGAGAGAAGTTGTTTTTCAAACCTATACATTCAAGACAGTCTCAGTTAAGCAGAATGAAATTGCTGTATTTCAGGACTCTTGGCAAGCCAGAAACCTAATTCTCATTTTTATTCTGCTTTGGAAGCATAACGGACTGTCAAAAAAGACATAAATTAGTATGACTTGACACTGGACCCAAGATATTTCTCACCTTTCTGTATTAGATTTCAATTCTGATGCCTAACCCACAGCCAACAGATTTTAGATATGAAGAGAAAGGTGGATACAAGCTTAAAAAAACTAACAAATGAGATTAGAATATTCTAGAAGTAGAAATGATTCAGAAGTATAAATGATGAGTTACATATCATAGAGCTTTGCAGTCCAAAAGCACTCTCAATGGCTAGCCTCCTCGAGAAGGAAGGATTTATACATGAAAACTATTCCTCAACAGCCAGTAACAGCATTCTTCCATGTTGCACTCCTATAAATATCTCCTCTAAGAGATCAAAAGCCATAAGGTCTACAAAAAGAAAGGGTGGAAGGCTTCTACTGCTAGCATCTTTCAAGCATGCTTATTTCTACGTACAGATGAGAGTTATCACAAACAGAAGAATCCAGAAATTCCCACAGGTTATACCGCTTGGTTTCTTTGTCCACAGTGTTGATTAGGAGGAATCTCTCCCTGGGCACTCCCACTTCTAAGAAGCTTTGACAGTGTCTACAAAGCAGCCTCCAAAGTTGGTTAACTTTACTGCCCTGTGACCTGATGTTTTTCAGGTACATTTGTGTCTCCTTCTGTAATCCGTTAACACACCCTACACCTCCCCATTCTCTTCAGTAGTAAAATAGCTCTCAATATTTTTCTTCTTCCTAGTTGCTGCACAGAGGAGGAGTCTGGTTACCCGAGTAACTGAAACACAAATTCAGACATAAAATCCGAATTTGTTAGGCTCCCTGATTAGGCTATTGAACCAAGAGACATCCTGCACGTAAACAGGTTTCTGCACAAAAGTCAAGAACTGCAGAGTAACGCATACCCAGCTAGCTACGTATATAAAAACAGAAAGCAGAAGAGAACATAGAAGTAGACATGTAGGATCAAATCCCAGTACATGTTCATAAGTTCACAGGATAATTCACACTGGCTTGCATCTGAAGAGGTTTCCTAGCCCCAGGTCAGCTCGCTACCCACCAGGGCCTGGTTCCATCTCCCCAGAGCTGCTGCCCAGCCCTGTAGTCCTAGCCTGCATCTCTGTAGGGCTCTGCCTTCATGAGGCAGAGATTGGCCTCAGGCCATGCTGAATTTTATGGCATCCCTGTCAGCCCCTTTCTCCCCCTGCTACAGCTCCCCCTGAAGGGCAGGCTAGCCCGTGAGTGAATCAACTGATCCTCCTTGTTGTCATCTGCAGCCTTGATGCATGAGTCCTCCATCCCCTCCTCTGGATCACTGATAGAAATGCCAAACAGAATAGGTCCCAGGACAGATGCTGCAGGACCCCAGTTGTTACCTACCTCCAGGTAGGACATGGTCCATTAACCATGACCCTCTGAGCCTTACCATCCAGCTGGGTTCTTCGTGGTTTACAGGCCCATACAGCACAGTATCATAGTTAAAGCAAATTATAATGGGGCAAAAATAACACAATACTTCCACTAGCATGATTTCTTAGCTTTTAGCATCTAGAAACCAAGAAGTTTCCATTCTTGAAAGTAAGCATGCTTAGTGGAGTTTTATTTTTTGAGCATTTTCAGTTACTTTCTGAACACATCTCTCCTGACAATAAATCCTATAGTGTCGTTAAGTATTGTGTGGAGAAGAAAGAACCCCGTTTGTTGTAAAGATACTGACAAATAATGTCATTTGCTCCATCTTCATTCTATTGCAGGAAAGTGTGACTAATCAGTCCCTGTTCACTTTCTCCTCATCATTCTTGGATTTATCTAGTACCTCCAGTCATTTTTCCTCCCAGACTAAAGAAGCCCAGTCTGTTTAATCTATCCTCATGTGGAAACGAATGGAACATCGTTGTCATCTTTCTCCCTTTCTAGTTTTATTGTGTCCGCTTTGAGATGCTATTACAAGAGTTGTGCTTAGTATTAATGATACAAGCACATTTTGGACTTGGGGCATAATAATGTTTTCTGGTTTGCTCTAATTTTCTCTCATAGTAATTCCTAAGAGTTGATTTTCCTTTTTAACTGTCTCTGGGTATTAAGCTGATGTATTCACAGAAATAGCCACAATGCCTCTACAGTCTTCTCTCTGAATAGTAATAGTTCATTTAGAGCCTGTCACTGGGTATATATACACAATGTGTACATAAAGATAGTGGTTCTTCCCAGATGCATTACTTTCACAGCACTGAATTTATCTTTCACTTTATTGCCAAGTCACTCAGTATTGTGACATCCTCCTGCAGCACTTTGCAGTCAGCTTTCATTTAGCTGATCTGAATAATTTTAAATTATCAGCAAACATTTTTACCTCTCTATATATCTATCTATTTTCACAGGATTTTGGTGAAGATGTGGATGAACACACATCTTAACCTGGAAACCTGATGAACTCCACTAGTGACCATTGTGACACCTGACAGTTATTTACTCTTTTCATTTTTTATGGTAGCGAGTAATAGCTGTGCTTTCTCTTTTGCTATGTCAGTTTAGGATATCTAAGAGTCTTTGATAAGAGATCATCAAAAGCACTCCAAAAGCCCAAGCATAAAATAGTCATGGGATCTTGTTCATCCATATAATCACTGGCACCTGTAGGGAGTTCTAGTACACTTTCAGGGCATAATCTCATTCTGCAGAAGGCAAACTGAATGTTTTTCACTATGGCATAATTATTCTTATATATATATTACTATCTCTGTATTACAGCTTCGTCCAGTCTGTCCATTACAGAAGTCAAAATTACTCACCTGCTGTAGCCAGACCTGCTGTGAATCTCTTCCTATGAACAATTTTCACATTTGCCAAATTTGACCCTTCTAGTCTCAGAGTCATTTTAAACAGAGTTTGTTGTACACCACAGTTCATAAGTCAGCAATTTTGTACTGATTGCCTTTACAACTCTTTGTCAAATGTCATCTGACATGTCTAGCCCGTCATTGGCTCTTCACTTAAAAGGTTGATGAAATGAACAGGCCTGCAACCACAATAGATTTTTGATGTACCTCACTTGAAAAGATTTTGTATATTGATGGAGACCCATCAACAACCACTCTTACCATCATAATCCTAACTGGGCATCTGTATTCACTTGCTTCAGAAACACAGCCAGTCATCTTCTCTGGTTTTCAATTTTTGAGGATTTGTCAATAGCAGTAAAACCTATCCAGAAGGATATAGTATAACTCAGCCTGGCTTCTCTGTTGTGACTCTTAGACTCTTGTTACAGAAGGGGAAAGAGCTGGAGGAGCACAGTGCTACATGTTTGACTGCATTCAGTGACATTTGCTGCATATACACATTTAAGAGAATATCCAGGCACAGATTCAGTGCTCTAAATATCTGCCTGTCCTTGTTAGCTCTTCTTTCAGCCTCTGTGGTATTTCTGATGCTCAGTAAATGACTGCCTTCAAATGCCTGCCTTGACAACTGAGCTCTATAAACCAACCGCCAGCAAAACTCAAGTTGAATCAAGGGGCTGCTTGAATAATTTATATGAGTGTTACTTTTACAACTTCAACACATTTACAACTAAATCCAATACACATGAACTACTGTGTAACAGTCTATTCATGGCAAATTGGGCCAGGGAGAGCCTACACACTCCTAAGATGAAAAAAACCAAAGCATGAAAGGGCAGCAACTGAATTCCACTGAGCTGATTACATGTTTTGCACTGATATATAGCTTACAACAAAAAATCTAAAAGCCACAAATCGTTTATCAGAACAAAAGCAGGCATAGGTTTGACCAGGTGCAAGCCTTTAACCTGCCTCCATTCAGATTTTTTTCCTGGAATAGGCAGAATTACTCAGTTTAAGAATATGCATTGACCAAATAACTGTTAGATTTGGCCTTTTTTTAAGTGGAAATAAAAAATATTACGCTTAAACTGGCATCAGCTGTTTCCAGTTAAACCATTCCCACCTAAAAGGAGTTAGCTTACATATGTAATTTTCCAGTGTGCACATTCCGTTAAGGGTATCCTAGCAGTGTAAGACTATTTATAAACAAAATAGAGAAATACAATTGAAGTAAAATACTGTTGTTTAATTGATCTCATTTGATATATACAAAGTGAGAATCTGATATTTTGATTCAACTTACACAGATATAGCCAGATCATAAGTAAAATAAAAGTGTTTATGCATTCTGTTTATGCTCCTATACTGTTGCTTATATGTAACAGGATTTTAAAAAGAGGGAAGGGAAGGGAAGGGAAGGGAAGGGAAGGGAAGGGAAGGNTGTTGTTTAATTGATCTCATTTGATATATACAAAGTGAGAATCTGATATTTTGATTCAACTTACACAGATATAGCCAGATCATAAGTAAAATAAAAGTGTTTATGCATTCTGTTTATGCTCCTATACTGTTGCTTATATGTAACAGGATTTTAAAAAGAGGGAAGGGAAGGGAAGGGAAGGGAAGGGAAGGGAAGGGGGAACTAGGCAGAATTGGTTGGGATGGACTAGGAGGAAGGAACTGGGAGAAAGGAACTGAAAAGAAGGGAAAGCTATGTTTTTAAAAAGCAAAGCATTCTGTAAGAAAAGAACACAACAAGGGTATACGCACAAACATGTCTTAGTCTATTTGTCTGTGTCATATCAACTGTTTTTCTGAATTTGCTTACAGAGGAAAGTGTATCCTGGATATTGAAATGCAATCGAGCAGGACATAATACACCACTTATCTTGAGGGCTGCATTTTTGTTAATGTAGCAACAGCATAAACATGTGAGTGGGGGTTATCTTTTTAACCATAATTTAAGGTGGTATGAATTGTGTAAATTGCTAGCTATTTCTGTGATAAAGTGTGGTTAAGGCTGAACCATAATGTGCAACTATACAATCAAAAGAAAAATGACCTACTAGTTTTGCTGTGTAAGCTCCTTACAAAATTAATGAAGACTTGTCTCACTTCAAACCTTCCCTTTTCTGAATGAAATGTTGCCATTTATAACAGTCATTCTACCTCTTCCTGATTATTTTAATTGCATCAGTAATATTGTGGTTAAAAGCACAGTTTGTCTCCTCTGTTACAAAATGTACAGTAACAGAACCTTACAAGTTTAAGATAAAAGACCCACAATATCTAGTAAGTACTCACTGTGAAATCACCATACCCCCAAAGACAAGCAATACACAACCAAACTGTTCACTGCATTTCCACATGACCTGGGTGAAATATAGTTTAGAAGCATGTCTCAAATTAGGTCTGATACATACAGACCCAGAGAGCCACACAGTCACAGATCCAAACATGACCAACAGTAGGGTATTTTCACTGCATGTCCTCACTGTGCTGTGTCAATGTGGCTTTCAAAGGGGATGCAACATAGAGCATCTAAAAGAGCAGCTTTTTACTACAGGAGTTTGGGCAACATGTTTTTCTCTTCTCATCTTTGCAACCTTTAAGAAGCAGAAGCATTCAAAAATGTCTCAAACTAAAGAGACTAAGGCAACATAGAAGACATCTGGGAAAGAGAGGCTTTATTAGTTTATTAAAACGTAGAATGGAGCATAACACAATTCAGAAATATTTTCCCAAGATGTGTGATCTTTGAAGATAAACACTATATGTAATAGTGCCACCTGGTGACTGAATGATATTAAACACTTAAATTAATGAAATAACTCCATTAATTATTCATAAATGGGCTCCAGCATTCCTGGAGTGAGTGATAAGCCCAAACTATAAGCAGCCTATTGCCAGTGTGCTATGTTTCAAAGCCTGATTCTAAATTTTACAAATGTCAAGATCCAATCTCTTTCTTAAAGGTGGAAATACATGCAATGCTCAATAACTCAGTGAAGCTGACGGTATGTTCAAGATTTGTCACCTGAGTGAGTCAGCAAGATTTTAACTTGACAAGATTAGTTTGTGGTTGAGATGTAAGTGTAAAGTGTAACTGCTAGTATTTGTTTCAGAGTAAATACAGAGTAATTCATTTTGAGATCAAAAAGCATTGATTTGGATGTGTCCATGTTTTAAGTGATAATCCATCTTTTCCACAATGTAAAGAACCAGAATTTGCTTAGAAGTCTTCACTAAAAAAGAAATTAGCTTCTTCGAACTCTGTTTTATGTTAGGTATTGTATTTTCAGTTAAGGAGCTTGGAAGAAACCATCCACCGAAGTCTTAGTAATAATTGTTCCTGATTAACACAAGAACATCAATAAAAAAGAGAATTGAACACTTTTTTTTAATTAAAATAATCAAGTCAAGGAAAACAGCCTACGTGACAGATAGCTTGTATAAAAATAATTGACTCATTAATCTTAACCATATGAACATGTTCACATTATCAGGGTCAGCTGCTAGAAAGGATGCAGCCGTAGTTACATATTCACAGGGGTGTGAAGTTGAAGTTAGCCTAATTGCACAAAAACTGTCCTTAGGAACTGAATGGAGGCTTTAAAGAAGATAGCTATTCAGTGCCAAAAGCAGAGAAAGTTTCAGTGGGACTCTCAAATCATAGCATACAGGTTATAAATTATTTAGCCAGCACAAAGATGTTTGGATCACTGACTGGGGTCTCTAGCACTATGTACAAAAATACTTCCTTAACCTCAGTGCAAAGGTACCTGTTATAACCTTTTCTTGGTGTTAAGGCAACTAGACCTTTTAAGCTAAATATATTCAGAGTAGAATTGGGTTAATGCAAAAGGCTTCACCTTTGCAGTAAACATTGATGCCAGCACATGAGAATATATACATATTCAGAAAGTTTTAAGCAAGGTAGGTATAGCTGCTGAATGAAAATACAGTCAGAAATGTATCACTCTGTTGATTACACATTATAGGGTAAAACTCTGTAGCCATGTAACCCCATAATGACAGTGTTGCCACTGCCCATAACAGGCGCCCAGCTTTGCCTTAAACTGACAGTTAAGGGCTCAGCACCTGACAAGGTTTCTCTGAATTTCACTTGCCCTCCCTGAAGATTTGCTTCAGTTTAGTAATAACAGCAATTGTCTAATGACCAGATAATTATTGTTTTATATTTTGTTCAGCTTTGAAAGTAAATTGTGTTAAAATAGTTATCTCTCTACAGAGATATGCAAGTAGTAGCTAAAAGCAGCAACAAAAAGTAGTTAGTCTATGTGGAATGAGGTAGCTGTGACTTAAAAAGAAATGCAGCATGGATAATTAGAGGAATTGGATGGCAACAGGGGCTTCAAAGCCCAAGCACAGCAATACCAGAGGCTCTGGGCTACAGACACTTAACCCATCATTCCTGGTCACTGATAGAGTCCAACCCTGGGAGCTGGGTAAAACCAGTTTCAGTAGGAGTAAAGAGAACAAAGAACAAGCATCCAAACAAGAGCAAACCACACATTATATAGTGTAACATGGACTTGCATTCCAGTGAAGAAAGAACAAGGTGGAGAGTATGTTGCCAAGCACACAAAATTGTCTGCTAGTATATCGTAGGTGGAAAAGAAAGAAAATATTAACATAAACTTCATCTTTCCCCCTGAAAATGGTTGAGGATGCTGGTGATGGGTCATACCCCACAGTCCTTGGAGTGAAGCCATCAGTCTTAGGGCCCAGAGGGGTACACACATACCAGAGAAAAGGGTAGACTTTAGGAAGTTTGTGCCTATACCATTTTAACTGTATGTGATTTGATCTCTGAACATTGGTATCATGTTAGTCTCATTGCAACTGAACTACTAAAATTCTTCAGTTAAACTGTTAAGATTTTAATTAGACTAAAACTGGATTAATGGATTTGTGTGCAAGGTGTGTGCCTTTTTCCTGTTGTAGGATTTTGAGTGTAACAAGCTGGCAGGAGTTAAAGCAATCTGTTTTGCAATGTAGGTACAGCAGATTGTAGTGCTTTACATTAGTTATGTTATTCAGCACATAGGCTGGCAGAAGAGGGTAGTGTGCCTGTCACAGAGCACATACCATTCTGGAGCACCTTAATTCTTTCACTCCTGGGATTTCAGAAAAGAGCACAGAAGTCGCAGCTAGGCACTTCCAAGTTGCTGCTGATTGGACCCAAACAGGGTATATTTAATTGTCTCCTCTGTTACCTGACCATGGGATTTCTACACATGAAAGTCATCTTTGTGATTGTGTTGTCTATAATAATATACTAGAATAAAATGGGATGCAAATAAGTGCTTGGAGCCCAGCCAGCTGCTGTAAATCTCAGCTAAGCTGTGAGGACAGCTCCTTGAAACTATCCAGGCTAAAACAATTGATGGCAGTTGAAGATCTGGGTCAGCATGTTACAGAACAAGGAACTGTCTCCACTTTGATTATTTTAAGAATAATTGTTGAGATAAGCTTATTACTTCTGATCTTCTCAAACATCTGCATTTTCAATGTCCGTGATTGCCATCTCTTAATTCTCTTTCAATTTTTTAGTTCAGAGAGCACGTTAGCTCATTAAAGCCTACATTATTTTCTTAATATACTGCAGAGTTTCTCTTGGAATCAATATGGGCTATCAGGTAGCATGTCTTTCATTAGGGACTGTAAGTCAAAAGGCAAACCTTAGCTATCCAAGCACATCTCCTCTAGAGCAATGTAAATAGTTACTCTATTTTATTTGTACAGAAGTACAAATAAAATTGGATTGTAGATTATTTCTTAATCAATGCAAGTTACCAGGTATTTTCATGCCTCCCTGCTAAGAAGTTATTCTATACATTACAGCTGTGACTAGTGTTTGTATATGACTGTAAACATTTTAAAATACTATGAAAAATACTTCTTATTTCTTATTTGGATGAGGTCTTCATAAAAATCTTTTAAATGTGGCTTTTCAGATAGGGTCTTTTAAAATTATCATTGGCATAGACTCCATGCACCAGGCCCAGTGCAAAAACTGCAAATGTCCAGGCTTTGGAAGGCACAGAATTTAATCACACCAATTGACAACACTGGATTTCAAAATAATTAATTTGGATCCTTTTTTTTTCTTCCTTCATTCTCTCATGCCCTCCTCCAAATTAAGAAAAGCAATTTACTTCACCATTTTAAACTATCTACAGTCATTAGACAGTTTAATCAATCACCTACAACTTTTTATATGGAAATTGAAAAAAATTAGCTTTTGAGAAATAGATTGAAGGAAAGCAAGCCCACAAAACTAATTTGTGGGGACGATGGGCCAGTTGCAGTTCAAACACAACCATCAAACACCACGGAAAAAAGGAGATTCACTTTTAACTTATATTCAGAAGGAAAAAAAAAAAAAAGGTTTCCAACTGAGCTTAGACCAAGAAAGCAGCACATTTGCCAGTGACTGAGAGATCTATGGGATGAAGACACCTTATCTGATTGAGAAAGAGGTTTGTAAGGGTTTTTTCACTGTGTTGGGCAGTAACTTAACAGAGCAGACTTTAACCACAATAATTCTGTAAGAAAGAAATACTGCAAGTATGGGAGACACATTTTTGGTATTTGTCTTGAAGGAAGGCATTAAGCAAAGCAAAGCAAAACAAAATAAAAAACAAAACAAAAAAATAAAAAAATTTTGTATTCTAATGTGAATTACTAATAGTGTTGTTTATCCAGAATGAAGTATTTTTATAACACTTTAATCACATACACATTTTCCTCAGTTGTTGTTTTAATATGCTTTAATAAAATGCAAATTTTTTTTATGTGCCACAGTCGCCTTCAGTTTGTTCTTTTTCAAATCCACTGACTTCTAAATACAACCAGTGTCTTCTTAAAAAGAAAACAGCACAGAGCTAGCTCACAGAGAAGGAACTGAGAGATTGACAGATGCATTAACAAAATCTGTGAGAAGATCCCAGAAAATGGTAAGTTTTACCTTGAAAGCTGACTAGAAGGTTAAAAACAGGTATTCAATATATTGTCTTCTGTGAAGATACAGTTGTATCACTAATATATATAAGGTGAACTAAAGTCTACAGTCTGAAAAGTTCTTTTTTATCTGCCATGGCAACAGTGTCCAGGCATCTATTTAAACTTGTCTTTGAGAAGTCCCCCTAGGACTTCATCCCCATTCAAAAACATTCCCAAATGTAGAGCTGTAACAGCTCTGGTAATTTCTTCCAGACTTTTTATAAAAATAAGCACTCTTAAGGCTATTTTCCCCCAAAGTCGTTTTTCATTGTTTAGCAAATCAGATTTGGACTCAGCAGAAACAACTCTAAAACTACTTTGACTTGCCAAGACATTGGCCTACTAACCCTTATCCGCCCTCCCCTGCCTAGACCTCACAGTGAAGTGCCTTGCTTCACAGAAAGTCTTGAATTGGTATGACATCATTTCCTGACATAATTCAGGAAATGACATCACACTTGTATTCTCCAACTTGCACCAGGTTGTGGCTGCAGCATAGACTTAAAAAAAAGAAACTTGGAACTTCATTTAATATTCCTAATTTTTCCCTGATAAAAAGGAAGAATAAATTAAAATTATTTACCTTGAACTCCCCATGATGTTTGATTTGATCAAATGCCTTCCAGTTCTTAGGTATTTTTACAACAAACTCAGAAATCGTCAATGTAAACATAATTCATATTACTATATAAATAAATTCACTTGGTTTTTTTGTCTTCAGGCCACTCTTTTACTCTTCCTTCCAAAATTTTTGTAAACTGATTGTCACTAAATTCAGAAGAGATAGTAATGAAAAGAAAATATATTTGGGTTGAAGTCCTTTTGCATTTTGGTTTTGCTACAGTTTTCATGTTGTATCTTTCTCATAATACTCTAGCTGACTCCTAAAATCTATGTTATCCTTCAGAAGAGATATATCTGGAGTCTGAAGAGAAGTAAAAAGAAAGGAAGGAGGGTATGCTTAGTATCTCATAATAGATCTCTTTCCCCTTTTGACTTTTCATGCTATTGTAATATTATGCCATTACAAAAAGGAGAACAAAAATTCAATTCTGCCCTTCTTTTATAACCTTTTCAGTTCATGACCAGAGTGATGACAGAAAATGTTAACAGGACTTCACAACCAAACAGCTTTGGTGCTCACCGCCATGTATATGCATGTAATTAAACTGCTGCTGAAGAAGCTGCATGGGCCAGGTTAAAACTACAAGGCAAGTTCCCTAGAAATTTCTAAAAAATTAAAAGAAATTATTTTCTATACAGTTATTTCTCAGAAGCACTTGCCCTCTGTTTTCTAGCTGTTTCATGTCAGTACTACCTCTTCTTTCAAGTCTGTGAAATCCTTCATAAACTCATTCAGAAATAAAACATGAGAGGCAATTGATGAGACTAATAGAGGTGAAGGTTAGAACTGTTGAAAGAATGCACTTTTCACAACAATGAACCTCTGGAGCTCATGGCCAAAGAAGGAGGCAAAGACAGGTACAATAGCAGGTCAGAAGGATGGCAAACTCACTCATGGCCAGGAGGTTTAAGAACAGAGTAAAGGGTAAGGAGGTGTCTCACAGTACTTCTGCTGTAGCCATTGAAGATGTGTGGTATTGTGAGTGACTACCGTACCAGGACAAAGTGATTTTATTTGAAAACTTTGTTAAACCTTTCCATCCTTTCTCTCTCCTCCTCCAAAATAAAGAAATTAAAAAAAAAAAAAAAAAAAAAAAAAAAAAAAAAAAAAAAAAAAAAAAAAAAAAAAAAAAAAAAAAAAAAAAAAAAAAAAAAAAAAAAAAGAGAGAGAGAGAGCAGAATTTAGAATAGAAGGATAATTCAGCAGGCAACAGCAGACCTCAAGGAGGTCAAATATTTAGATACTCATTTGAAAAGGATTTCCATCCATGAGAGCAATGAAACAAGTCTCAAAAATGGTGGGAAAGGGCTACTTAGCTACTTTGAAATGGTTGTTGACCATTTATTGAAGAGGATTATGTAGCAGGCTTGCCTGGCTTCAGAAAGAGAAAGACTTTCAACAGGGAAAGCGACACTTTTGACAAGTCTTTCCATCCAAAAGTGATTTCTCTGTCCTCCTGCTCTCATTTTTAATACCTTGCAGACCCCTCCTCTCTTCTAGAAAAGAAAAGAGATATCTATGTTTAGCAACATTTATGCAACACATTTAGTGTTGATTAAGTGCTTAGTGCCACTGAAGTCAAAATAATATAAAATCTCAGATGGGCATACATATTTTCAGGGTCAATGCTCAGTGATTGTTTTTCCCTGTATGCAGCTATGCAAATTTCTCATTTCTATTTGTGATGGAAGTCTTAAATTACTATCTGAATAACTGCATTATTAAAAGCAAACTAACAGTTTAGTCTGCAAATCAACACTCCTACACTGTTCTGAGATTACTTTAAACCTCTGACTTGCAACAGATTGCAACAAAGGGGAATGAGAGAACAACTGGTCCTTGTTGTCCACACTTCTGGCATAGAAGGACTCCTCCCATAAATGCTTGCCCTAACAGAATCATTTTTGAAATTTACTCAGAATTACTTCAGAAACGGTGTTACAGAGATTTGGGCTATCATGAGCTGAATTGGGGCTAATTTGAAAGCATTGCTAATGCATGGAAAAAGCAAAGCAAAAAAGACAATTTACTCATTGCTGATTGTTTACAAAACTGGAGCCTATGTAACGTGATTAATTGGGTAAACAAAATGCAGATTTTTTTTACCCCTTTAGGAAAGTAAAGACACAGGCATTTAACAACACATTCTTTACAGTGGTTCCGCGTTGTACCTATGGAATTAGATGTGGTCATACCTCTAAGAAAAAAATAAACATTCTTATTAACAAGCACAGACAGCTGCTAAATAGACTGGGTTTTTTTTCCTCAAGTAAAGAGTCATTTCAGCAGTGCTGGGCCTGCACTATGGCTGAACTCTGAAAGCAGAGGGGAAATTCGGCTGTAAACTGCCAGGCCATATCTACGCTGCAAACACTGAAGCTGTGGCAGGCAAACTCAAACTGGTTCTTAAGCAGAGAGCTTAGGTACTGCCTGCAGCACTGCCCTGGCAGCACGGATCATTGTGGATGCTGCAGAACCCACCTGAGAAGCTGACAAAATGGTGTTTACATCTGTTGCAACCAAACATATCAAACCGCTCAGTACATTTTGCAAAGAGTGGCAAGCAGCAATCAATAAGATCACCGTCCTCAGAACTGAAGGCAGAACAGTAGCCTTTCCTGTTGCCTTTTCTGCTTAGTGCTGCAGGGAGTGTCAACACTGAGCCAACAAGTATCACTACACTTGATAACCAAGTTCTGCACATCTCCTGATCTCCTTTTTAGGGGCCAGTCCAAAAGTACCCAGCAAAATGCAGCATGTTAACTTTTTCACTAGAAGTAAACAGCTCCTGTGGTACTGTATAATACCTTAAATGAAAACCTCTAACTCAGTTTTTCAAACCCAGTACTGGCTTTCTGGAGACAGATAGAGCCTTAAAAATCACATTTATCATCCTCTAAAGTATCACATTCAAGGAATAGTTTTGCTTCCAATTTTTTATTATGTAAGGAATAAATTGTACCTAGGAGGTTTGTCACTGTTTTTAATTCCAGCAAGTGCTTAGCTATGGGTGTATGAAGAAACATTAGCACAGAAAACTCTTCACATTGTCTGAGGGTGGCTCCTTAAATTCCTAGAAAAGCTGGAAGTTAAATAACCTTGCTTACAATACCTCACATACACTTAATTTTATTGTCTAGGATGTGCACGATTAAGCCAAAGAAATTGTTATCTTCACTTACATTTGTCATTATAACCTCAAAAGTAAAAAGCAGTCTTCTTTTAAATTACATTGGAATGTTTAAACTCAATCTAATGTTGGGGTTAAAGGCAAATGACGGGTGGTGGGAAGAATGACTATTACCTAGCAGCCAGGCATTTCAGAAGATTTCCTAACTGGTCTCCAAAGAGTACTCTCAAAGTGGGAATTACTTGTTTCAGGTATGCAGCTGGCAATGAGCACACTAGGCATTGATAACCATGGTGAATAATAACTAATAGTCTATCTCCATCAGCATCTTAGTTCAAACCAAGAATCCTTTTGTGAAGTGACTTCAGGTTGTTCCCACTTACCACACTTCACTTGACATCTCAGAACATTCTCTGAGCACATGAACTAGATTTCTTCTGCATGAATCTGAACTAGAAGAGGGGTTCCATGATCCCACCAAACATTAATTGGATGATTTATTGTCAAGAAAAAATTTATTCTCAGTTAATTTTTATCCATAACTTCATTTGACAAATTTAATCTTAAATACGTGGTTTGTATGTCTTGAAGTACAAGTCTAAGGGACTGCAGGATGCAAGACTTCAGAGTTGACAGCTCAAAACCCAGAGACATCCTGCCCACAAATCTCCTCAGGGTGGGCTGGCTCATAAGTTAAGTTACAACATAGGAGGTGGTCCCAGCTGTCAACCACTTCCATTGATACCAGAAGAAAAGAAATGTCTTTGCTAGGATTAAGACAGAATGAAGTCCTACCTACGGCCCACTTTCTCCACTTTTTATGCCTTTCCACCCTTTCCCTTTGCTAGCACTTGCAGTGCTACAGAATACACTTCTGTGTCCAAAACCTACCAGTGCACTGTCCTCAGAAGGCCCTGTTTCACGTGGGTCTCTGTTGACCTTGCGTGCAGCTATTTCAGAAGGAGCCACAGCCATGTGCCCAATTCTGATGTGCTAAGGAGCTGTGCAGCCACCTGAGCCGCCAACGAGGCTCGAGGTGCAGCTTCAGCAGCAGAGCATGTAAAGGGAGCAGCTGCTTGCTCAGCAGCAGCTGCAGAATCAACAGATATGGAAGGAGCCAGTCAAGCTGCAAAAGAAGCTTCTGTTGTTTTAGCAGAAATCCGCAAGCTGATCTTTTCCTGTTTAGTGAGATACAGGAGTAGTGTTATGGAAAAAGAGTATAGAGGGCACAGGAAAGAAATCACTTGAAAATCTCAAGACATATTCTATGTTCTATAGGTCTATATAATCTAAAAACCCTGATCATTTTAAACCTTACTCCTAAATGAAGAGTACAGACTGTGTTTCCCTTTCTGAGCTGAGTAAACATAATGCTTTACAGGAAGAGTTACAGACATTACACATAAGGCAATTATAAGTGTGCCATCTTTGGATATATTCTTCCATTTTCTAAACCCAAAGACTTCCCAGTAAACACCAAAATTTAAGGTTTACCGATTATCTCTGTAGAACAACTTAAGTTCCTTTAATTTATAAAACCAAACCAAACCAACAAACAAAAAACAAAAAAAAAAAGAAAGGGAAAAAAAAGAAAAAAAGGGCAGTTTGGAGTTACAAAAAAATTCACCATTCCAGAATGTGTTGTAGTTTTGTTTCCAGTTTCAGTCCACTTCTCTCAGGAAAAATTTCAAAGCCAGATGACTACGTTAACAGGAGATTTTATATAAATTGACATACTGGTTTTATTTATTTATTTTTCATTACAAAGATAGAACATTTTCTTTATGGTCATCCTTATAAACAAACTTCTGTCCATTGGGATGTGCAATCTTGGTTTAAGGATATTTGTAGATTACACTGTTGTACAGTTTAACTATGAATGAATAATTCAAATCACTAATTTACCCAAACATGCAGTCAAATCAAAATCCACAAATAAATTTTCCTCATTCCCTCAGTAGTCTGTTTATTTTATTCTTTACTTCTTGTTGAGACATTTTTTCTTCAAAGCCAAAAGATATTTATGTATCAGTTGTATTAAAATGTGTTCAAGTTAACCAAACAACACAACCTCACATGTCAGTAATACAGGAGAAAATGAAATCTGTTGGATTCCCGATGGCAATTCAGAGTATAAGGATCTCATCCAAATTTATCACCCTGACTGGGGAAAAAGCAGATGACCAAGCATAGACAGAATACACCAAGGGCGATATTTTCATATGGGAAGGGCAATTTAATTTGTCTTTCCTTTTTATGAATTGCAAGCATAGATGTATTTGCACAAAAAATATGTGGACATTTTAAAGCAATTAATTAAGCATGCAATTTATATGAAAACAATTTATTGGTGGACATTATCTAGGCATCCAAAATGCACACACAATTTCTGTGCCTTCTAATTTGTGGACATCATTTATTTTGATTGTGCAATTAGGAAAGTAGATTAATTAATTTCTGTCTTACTGCAAGAAGCAAGGCAAATTCAGCAGCCAAGATGTCAAAGCTACCAAGAAAAAAGAAGCAGCAGCACACAGCACTGAAAAGAAAAGCTCCAGGCAAATAAAGCTTCTACATACCAAAATAGAGAAAATAAGAATCCTGTATTTAGGGAGCAAAAGCTAGGCTAAAATGTGTCACTAAAAGTCTCACTGTGGGAGAAAATACAGTTAATGCCAAATCTCAGAAACGTGAATTTAAAAATAAAGAGGGGAAGATCATCTAGCTCAGAGCAACCTAATGGTCTCACTGGTTCAGAAATGTTTTATGTGGTTCTCATTAGAGCTCATTGGAACATTTACAGCTAAATACGTTTTCATTAAAATAAGTATTTCACAGAAGCTGGAACATTTTACAGAGGCATATTGATTTCAACACAGTTTTCAGCTGAAGAAAGAAAGCGTAACAGACCAGCAAAATAAAAACTACAATGTTTTCAGTCAAAAGATAAACTTTTCAGTGCAACACTGTACAGGAAAAAAACCCACAAAACAACAAACAAAACTTTTAAAATGTTGGTTTAGCCCCAGTGCATAAATTAAAACTAACTGGAAGCACTGGAAAGCTGCTGAAAACTAAATAGTCATTCTTCAACCCACGCTGATCTCCACCTTGATTCTTTTCCCAGCTATGAAAACCATTTGCATTCCAGATCAGCTGATGAGGCACACACCTACATCCAGCAGCATTGCTGCCCATCTCTCAGATTTATCTTCAGCTCCCCTTTTATGGACCTGCTGCAAGTATTGTGTCAGTCTTATGAATCATTGGGAAACACATATTTGCATGAAGTGCACGGTCAGTTTTGGAAGAACTTCTCATGTTGTCCAAAATATGTAGCTGAAGAGAGAATGAGTACAAATTATATATCCGCGAGTCCTAAAATATGCAGGTTCTTCAAATAGAAATGACCTAGGCATGTGTTTTGACAAAGCTATTCACTTCCCCAGGTTCATGCATGTATTTCAGTCAACAGTATCCCGACTGTGAACTATGGTAGGTCACATTTACATACAGCAGTCTTAGCTTATATCATAAAGATTCAGAGGGGATAACATGGTGTTTTGAAAGTCGTGAAGATGAAGACCTTTAAGAAAATATTGGCTACAATGATTCAGTGTGCGTAGATCACCTCTACGTAGACATGTCCTGTATGAGCTGCACAGAAAGCTTCCTTCCTTCTTTTCCAACCCCTAGTGCCCTTTTGCCAAAGCCATTTTCTTTCATGCTTCGATGTTAACTCTTCTATCAGTGCCTCCTGTGCAGTAATCCCTCGTAGCCTTTGGAGGCTGAATAACATCATCTCTTAAACACAAGGATCACTACTTGTGCATGATAGGGTCTGCAGCAATCCTTAAGGCTACCAAAGGATGCCTCTGAGCCTCACGTCCAATAGCATACGTTAAGTTATAACATCATAACATTACAAACGGCTTTTATTAATGACATCATTTCTATCTTGAAAATTCTGTGTTGACATACAAAAAGCACATCCAAAGCAGATTTACACTGGTTTTTAAAAAGGATGACCTTTTCAGGTGCTTGTTTACTCATGACAAGAACTAAATGCATTGCAGTATCTTCGCATTAAAACCCACTTCCAAGTCATCCAAAGAGAAGGTTCCAGCTTATTACAGTATGATAGAAGTGCCCAAGACTACAACTGTAAATAAGTGACTTCTTTTTTAAAAAATTGATGTGTGACATATAACCTTGGGCTAGAAGTCCTCTAGTCAAGACTCCTGCTCCTAAAAGAAACAATTCATACAGCGGAAAAGAAGGCTCAGGTGACTCGAGTGTCACTCGCTAGCTGCTCTCTGGAACAAAGGATCATACTTTCTAACTTCAACCACACGGGGTGGGAGCATAAACTATTGCATTAGATTCCTAAATAGACCTCATTTCTGTGTGTTCATACAGGGAGTTAAACAAGCTATGGTAGCCACTCTGTATTACGAATATATTGTGTTTGGTACAAGCTGTGTTTCATTGCTTTTCTTGGGTTGGCGCAACCTGAAAGTTTGTGAAAAAAGTAAATTTCTTTAAAGAATTTAAAGGGTGTGATGTAAGTTTCAAATTGGTTAAGTTAGAGACAGATATATTTTAAAAGTCCTTACCATAAACTTCTGTGCGTTTACATTTAGATCAAGAGTTCTTGCTCTTCACTCTTGCAGCTTTAGGGCATCAAATGGCACAATATTATAAAAGGTAAAATGAAGCAATGAAATATCATGTTATAATAAAGGTGCTCTTGTTAGATCTGTTATGCTAAAAAAGGTATTTTAAGTGGCTGGTTTTGACATTAAATGACCTAGCATGGAAAAATACCTCACAGCAATAATAGAATTTCGCTAATTTTTACAACATTATGTTTAAATTGAGATGAGCGTAACAGTATAAAAAAAAAATCAACTTGCCTATTCATGACTAGTCAAACAGCATGTCTTCCTGAGCACTGAGCAGGAGATAAACAGGTAAACAGAGATTTCAGGATCTTTGTAATTACCTGCAACAGACTTTGACATACACAGCCTTGAACTGCCTATACAAACTTGGGGTTTTCAGGAGTACCCAGGGAAACAAAGGTGGTTTAGATCTGCTCTGACTGCTCCACTTGGGCTGATAAAATACAAGGAGCCCTCAGTTCAGAAATTGTATCTCTGCACTAGCTTTATGCTATAATCAGACCAATTCATCCTGTTCTGAGCAGGCCGTATTAGCTGCCAAGAAGGGAACTTCTCTAATATAATGATATGGCTTCCATATCAGAGGTGCAGCTAGTTCAGATCGCAGGGATTTGGGTAATGCACGTGCCCGCACCCACCCACACAACCAGAGCTTTCTACACACTGTTGCAGCTGAAATGAGTCATATGCATGTTTTGCAAGTCAGAAGACAAACTTATCTTCAATTTGCTTTAGTACAATCACATCTTTTATTATTTTAAGAAATATTAATGTCCTGCAAGTAATCCTGTCAGTGCGGCCAGCACTTCAGAAAGCCCTAACAACACCTTAAATCACACAGTCCTCAGCACTGGCACTATCTCTTTCATGTATGTTTACAACAGCTCCTTTCTCAGAGCCCACCCTGTATGCTGGCTAATGACTGAAAACCACATGCCTTGGAAAATTTTGTCTTTACAGGAAGATACAACACATACAACAGGGCATTTAATCTGAAATCTTACACAGTTGACAACAGACTTTATTTGAGTTGCTTTGCCTTCAGCTGTTGTCCGGATCTTGGCAAATGTTAGCATACAGTAATCCCACAAATAAAGATACACACAATATCTGTATAAAATTAAAGGAGTAACTGAAAGGCAGGGTGATTCAAACTGGCATGTGCACAAGTTTATGGCTTTGCCATCCCTACATTGAATACTACCAAGGAATCTTTAATGGCTTAAGGTAGGACATTTTGGGTTTGTCTGCTAGTGTGGCACAGTACAGCACTCCCCCACTCCCCACTCAGTGATAAGGTTTTGAGTTCAGTGCTGGATAAAATAGAAAGGTGCCAATTACCAAATCAAACTCTGAAGTGCTTTGGCAGTAAGTGAGACAATGTTATCCTTTTAGGACCACAACATGAGCTAATTGTCTAATTGGGAGCATCTAGGGTACGAGTGACTCATAGGGTCATCCTCTTCATCCAAAAGTATCTAGCCCTGTGAATTGCATGTAGGCCTATCCCAGTGGAAACTATCAGTGCATTTGCTCAGTTCTCTTCTATTGTCTTCCCCTCCATCTATCAACACAATGAAGATGTGGCTCCGAAAAATCAGCACAGAACAAATACTCAATGCAAAGAAAAATCTGAAGTTTTCCTTCTGCTTCTTTTGAATCTTGCACAGTCATCCAGGCATTTAGCATACATCTCTTATTTGTTAAGGTAAATACACTGACTGTATTTTCAAGTTAATTCCAGCTCCACTGATTTAATCTTAGCACTGTTAATAGACCTTAGTTGAAGACCTGTGTAACTACTTGTGCTGTTCTTGTGCATCCCGCTGGTGCTATACCACAGCTTTGCTTTTCAGATTAGGTTTTGCAACCGATCCTTATCTATGCCCAACAACAGGAAGGACAACACTCTTCCTTACCATGTGAAACAGGTAGCTGGCTCCTTACAGGTCTATAATATTTTGTGGGACAAAATTGATTGACCCAATAAACTTGGAGTTCTCCCCTCCACATGCTGACCTAACACTCAGATTTCAGTAAAGTTGGTAAAATCCAAACTGAAGTGGAAGGAAGAAAAGAATAATTGAGAAATATTTAGTATTTGAACTTCAAAACTGAAATCCAATGTTTGGCCTAAATTAAAACATCAGAATTGGCATTCCAGCTCGCATGCACGAGTGAGCTAAAAAGAAAAGCCATGCTCATATTTCACCAGAGACAAGTTTGTCAACAAGGAAAGCAAATTTTAGTGAAGAGAAATAGTGTCCATGTCTTTCTGCTGAAGAGAGAAAGGAGGAGGAGTGGAGGTGAATAAATATAAGTAGAAAATTTAGCATAGCACAACCATGAAAATTAAGGCTGGAAGCAAAAAGAGGGACAAAAAGTATCTGAAGAAATACTGATAAGGCTCAAGAAGAAGAGTAATAATAATGTACAGGGAGGAGGAGAAAATGAGGGGAAGAACTATAATATAGAGAGAACTAAGCTGGTAACTTTTATATGCCACAGAATCACGGAATAGATTATTTAGGATTCCCCCCAACCCTAGCAAAGCAATGTTAAATGACAATCACTATATTTCACCTAAGAGAACGCTGACAGTAAAAGACATATATAGACATAAAAGCAATGTTTAGGAAATTACATGGGTTTTCAACATGAAAGCAGTTTTTTGTACGAGCTTTTGTACATAACACTGGGTGATTTCACCAGGAAAAAAATTAAGTGCAAAACTGGCAACTTAAATTGTTCATTTGCTATAAATCTAAAGTTGGTGTGGAAGAAGAATGAATTGTGGGCTTGTTCCCCGACAGTATGTTGTCTAAAACCTGAATAAAGTCACAATTATCCAGGGCTAACAGAAAGGAAGTCTCTTTCCCAAGACTGCAGAGTAACAAGGGAATGAGACAAAGTGGGTTCTGCAACTCCAGGAAATGGAAGGTTAGGTCTGGTTTCTCTACCAGCCTGGTAGAGAAATTTGGCTTGCTAGGGTAATGTAGTGCCAGCTATTCCTAGTGAATAAGAAAGATTTCACAACAAGACTAGTCCCCACATTCTCCAATGTACAGAAATTTTCTTGGTGACCCAAAACTTCTCTATGTACCATCTGTACCTATGTTGAGAACTTTTACTACCAAATAAATCATATATTTGGCATCACGTTGCTGCTGGATGGAAGGAGTTTTTCTTCTACAAGTCTGCAAATAATCAACTCCAAATGAGCTTTACTTAAGTATAAGATTGCGTGTTAATTATGTTTATAAATACTAGCTCCCTGATTATGAATGAATGGGTAGCACTATGTTCAGTCAAAACTATTCTGCCGTTGTGGAGGTGGATGGGGGCAAGTTATAAATCATACGCAACTGCCTGATGACACTGCTTTTCTGTAGCAAGTGGAAGTAAATAAGTGCTATCTGGAGTCTTTATACTTCAGAGGTAGAAAACCTCAAAAGTCCATTTCTACTGTAATCATAGAATCATAGA
>VXBO01007624.1:22975-35320 GCA_013400135.1 Rhinoptilus africanus | reverse complement strand
GGATAAAATATTTATATAGAGCAAGATATTTCATCAAGGAATGCAAAACAATGTCCAGGATCCTAATAAATACTGTTATGTCTGAAATGAGTTATCTCAGTAGTGACTTGGGCTCAGATTTATTGTACAGTTCATCAACTTCTCAGCATGCTGGATAATGAATGTTTCATTTACATTGCTAATTGCCAAGCCATGGTTCCTTCAACCTTTAACCCTTACGCTTTATCACATTATCACCATATGTCAATATAATTGCATTTAACATTCCAAATAACTAACTTTTTCACGAGGTCAAGAGATCCTTTTTTTAAAGCTTTACCAGTGGGATATCTTTAAAACTGTGAAGACACCCAGCATTATACAGTTACTGCAAAACTAATGCGATTTTTTTCTTCAGGAAAACAAAGCTTCTATCTTCTGGCCCCAAAATAACCTCTTTTCTGTTAAAGTCTGCATTTACCTATTGTAACTAAACCACTTGACTTCTGTGAAGAGCTTCAACTTTATTGTCTGTGACTATGAAACACTACTAACTAAGATCTAACATGAGAAACCTTCCATATCTGCATTAGATTTTTTTCTCTGTTTTCTTTGATCTCTGGAATTGTGCAGTTATCTCCACATATCATATCTTCATTCAGCTTTGCCCAAATAGTAAATTATTTTACCGTAGGTACCATCCAAGATGCCGTCTTGGGCTATGTCTCTGGTATAACAGCACTGCTACCCATCTGCTTACAATTATGCCTTCCCTCAATGGAAAAGTGGACTATATCTTACGTCTAGAATATCCTATGGACAACACTAATTCACTCTGCACCTGCAAGCCCCTTTCTTTCAGTTGACTTTGATCGCAAATACTACTTCTAGCTGTGAAATCTTCATTGTCAATAGCAAAATTTAAGCCAAATCATATGCAGAACAAGCTCTTCTGGAAAAGGATTTACTGCTTGCGCGTGGTCAAACTTAAGAGAGAAATGACACTCCTGCTTGGTAACAGTTACACTAGCAGAGACACCAGCCTCTCCCTATTTCTGTGAAACAAGAAGTTTTGGCAAGGTGTTTTCTCAGAACAAGCCTAAATTTTATAAGCTTAGAAATTTATTTCTCAAGATCTGAGTCAGAAATCTAGATGCACCCTCACAGACAGAAATAAGCACCAAATTGCATTAGAACAAAGAAAATGGGTAACTTAAGATAAAATGGAATAAGCCTAATTCATTTTCCGCATAGCAAAAATTTCATGTTACACAGCAGGTAGACAGCTCCTATTTCTCACAGCTCACATGTTCCTAGCATAGCTATGGCAAATATATATATATACACATACTTGCACATGTATGGCACACTTTTATGTGGCATGCAATGTCACAAATTAGTAGTCTTAACTCTAAGAATAATCCTATGGCGTAGTCTCGAAGCCCACAAGCTGGTGAAGCTTCAAGTTGGTTTGTATCACACCTCATACTGGTTTATGCCTTTATGTTGTGCAATAGTAGATGACTCTCCTCCTCTGACATCATTTCCTACCTCTTCTCTGACTCTTGGAATGTCCTTTCTGACCAGACACTGAATCCCTGAGAGCTCTTTTCTTTCATTTGCTTCCACGACCAACTTCTACTGCAGAAACTACAATATAATAACCATACTTTAAAATTTAAAACTAAAGTTCCAGGCATGAAATACCCAGCGTGTCTTATGGGGTTCACATACCACTCTCTTGCAGCTTCCAACTACAAAACAGTAAGTTTTAGCACATACTGCTGGTAGTGTGACCCTCTTGCCAAGCTGTAGACAACCCCTTTTCAAATCACCTGCAGTATCCACCCAGTAACCATCCATTTGCCATTGCCTGACTGATCATATTGCTGGATGTCACAAAGGACTGTTTCTGCTCCCTGCTAGCTTGGACAAAACATAACCTTGTGATTTTTACCTATACATAAAACATGAGAAAAAGCTGGAATCAGAACCATAAAACCCCTTTGAATCAGACTAGGACCAGAAATGTGTGTATTTTTTTTCTTCAAAGTGTTTCAACCCATTAAATATATATATAAGAAAGGTTAAAAAAATTCAAATTCCATGTTACCACTGGGAAATGAATATTCTTTCATGCACACCAGCTGAGACTCAGCACAAGTATTTCACTTAAAATCATTGCTAAATATGAGGAACTTTTAGCAGTATATGTCAAACAGTGTGTTCCTAAGACATTTAAGCATATTGTGGTTATGCATTTCCAGCTGCTTCTGTGGAGTCAAACTTTGTTTTTATGTGAATAGATAACATTATTATCATATTTTGTGAAGAATAGTGGCACCAAGCACAGATACATCACTGAAAATACATCATTTGAAAATATGCTTGTTTTTTGAGTCTTTAATAATGGATCGAAAATATCATCAAAATCAATGCCACTTTAAATGTGTTCAGAATTTGAGTTCACAATGCCTGAATGTACAGTACACAAAGGATCCCTCATCACTTAATTTACATAATTGTCCCACGCATTTCCAGTTGACAGAAGCCACTGTATATTAACATTTTTCTAAAATGCTTAAAGAATAAAATCCACAGAGTCCAAAATAGTCACCAGTGGCACCTGACTTTGGCTGGTTGTTACTTACAGAAATTTAAATGCATAAATAGGAATTAGTAAAATGACTGCTTTAGTGGTTCTGTCCACCCAGGCAACTTGAAAATCTCACTTTGGATTTTACTGCTACACTGATAGTACTAGAAGTCCACAGGAAGTGAGGCTGAGGTTTGACTTCTAAGTAAATATTGGTTTATACTACAAAACACAACTCCATTACCTCAGAGGATCTGTGGAAGTGTAACTGAGTGGAACACTGTAAACAATTAGGCTAATGATATACATGAAGGAAGAATTCATGCTAGATCATAAAACAACCAATATTTTCTATTTATTCATCTATAAGTATTTACAGATTAGCTCATGGAGAAGACCAACAAGATGCAGCACGCTAGAGGAGTATAAAACACCCAATAATAAGCAGAGAAACAAAACTGGCTGTTCCAATTAACCCCTGTTCAAAAGACTGAACAAGGGGAAATCAAACACAACTGCAAATAATAATATGCAAGTTAAACACGCAACCTGTGGATCTTACTGCCAAACTGTTGAGATCAAGCTGAGAGAAACATTTAGCAAGACACAGAGAAAGAGTTCCGTATTTATTTGAAAAAAATACCTGCATGTGTTCTAAATTAAGTATTTCATCCTCAAAACTTAGAAAAAATGTTACCTAAAGGAAATTACATCATGATTGCTCAATACAGGACTATTGCACTTTCTTCTAAATCTGAATCATGCATGGTTCTCAATTATTTGCCTGAATCCTCACACCTGGAATGGGAAAGTGCAGGTTTCTTGGTGGAACAGAAAGTATCCCATCAGAAAGGAAAGTATGTGCGTTACCAAGGTCTATTGTACAGCCATAAGGTGGAGGGCAGGACTCAAACCATGCCTTTTTAAAAGCATTTTCATTTGTAGCTGTTTCCTGTTTGTAATTATAATACCAAGTGTGTAATGGCAGCAACTTCTATTTTCAGAACAATGCATCTGTTTATGCAATGGAGATTCTTTTGCTCAGATATGCTGGTTCCTAACTGTAAACCACTTGGTTGCTTTGTATTTTGTTGTAGGTTGATTATTTTTTTTTAAATATAGCCATGCAGACACTCCTGTGAAAAAACTCATTCCCTGAGCAGGAAGCACTGATGAAAGAGTGCTCACTTGGGTTGCTGATACATGCTTAGTTCTTTGTGTTGCTCTCTAGTGATTTTCCACAAAGGCAGGGTAAGGAGTGGGGTTGACTAAGTTCTAAAGCATCCCTGAAGAACGGTTATGGCAGCAAAGTCCCTAGAGGGGGAAAGTAACCCACAGCGAGAGAGCAAGCACATATGCAAGAGTAAGAGAAAACCCCAGGAACTCATGGAAGATGGGAGGTTTTCAAAATATTGATGCTGTGGATTTCCATGGTTGCGAGTCTCAAGAAAAAAACATACCATTATTTATTTTAGATCTCTTTCTTTGCCTGTTCCAACTCCTAGCAGTGGACCAGAGCATCAACACATTCTCTCAGTTGGTGATCCTCCTGTGGAGGCCCAGGGAAAAGCTAAAGCGCCCCATGCCACAGCGAGAGCCACGATGTTTTCACCAACTGCCCTTCATGGAGACAGCACAGCCCTGGGAGGCCTGGCTGTGCGCCAGATCGGAGCAGGGAAGGTATAATTCACATGCTGCCAGTCAGGCTCCAGCAAATCAGTCTCATGTCAAGAAAAGCACAGCATTTCGGTCTTCACAAACTCCCAGCTGAGTGGCAAATACACACGCACCCAACTAAATGCCACAACTATACAGGCTGAACCTGAATATGTTTAGTTCAGTTTAAAAAAGGGAGGTGGAGGGAGAATATTAATATTTTCATTGCCTTTTTTTTTCTGTTCACTCACTGTGTGTTTACCATAAATTAGACCTGCTGAGAGTGTGATGCTGAGCAACCCATATGGCAAATACTCAACTGAGAGATGTGAAAGGAAAATCACTTTTTTGTTTCTGAATTATCTCTTTATTTAGAGATTTATCTTATTATCTCTTCTGAATTATCCCTTTATTTAGAAAGTCTTGTTTAATAGCAAATGCTGAGAAACAATGCTGCTAATGCTATGTATATAGAGAAGAGATGACAAGCTTTTTAGATCGAAACAATACATTTTCAGTAGAATATGATTCGGTGCATGATGAAATTTGACAAGAAAACAGCACTTAACTCAGTACTCAGTTAAGATTTTCATTTTTAAAAAGCAGTTACAGGAGTTCTTTGCTGTACAACTGCCATTTATTCAAACTCATCCCCAAATCCTTCTTCAACTTAAACAATCCACAGCTAGTCCAAGTTCATGGTGTTCTACCAACTGAAAGGTTGACCTATCAGTTTCCATTTCAGGTACAAAATTAACCTATTCCAACCTTTTTCCTTTCTAGTCTGTGATAAACACTCAAGAGACTGAACCAGCATACACAGATGTCTGGCATCCATGAAACCTAAAAAATTAAAATTCTGGGTGTGGAATCCTGGCACAGATTGCTAACTATATCTCTCTGGCAATGTTGCAGTGTGGGAGAAAAGAAGACTGGACTGCAAGAAGATTCCTTGTGGATTCTGTCTACTCTTACCTTTCTCACTCTGTAAGTCTACTTTTTTTCATCCCCCCCCCCTCCCCCCCCACCGTGAGAAAGGGAGCAGGGAGGGAGGGCCACGTTTTCTGCAAATTCATTGGAAACCTGACTAAGAAAAAGGCAAGAACAATGGCAAGGCAGAAATGCTGAAATGCAGTCAGGTTGCGGAATATCTAGTAACGAGATTTGTCCTTTTGTAAAAAGAACCAGAACAGGCAATAAATAGATGCCAACAAATTGCTTTTGTTGGGAAAGGTAGAATCCAGGGAAGGAGGATTTTTCAATTGGTTTTGTTGTTCATGAAAGGAAGAAGAAAAATCCTCTGGCAATGAAAACAGATAATTCTGCCAGATTCTCTCTTTGATTTTACTACCAACTGCATAGTCATGTTTGACCTGAGCCAAAAAACCAAGCAACCCCTATTCAGATTCATTATTTCCTCCTTACAGAACTGACGATAATATTCTCCCTAGTGCAAAAGGGTTGTATATACACATGAATTCCTCATCTCTACAATGTGAATCTCTACTGTGATTTTTCTTATTTGGGGAATATAAAATAACCAGCTGCCATATTTTTCATTTGGCATAAACTCAGTGGCCTCAATAAACTTCTTCCTGTTTTATATCAACGTAAGTGCCGTGTTTATCGCATGTTCAGAAGGAAAGAGGACTGTAAGAATCACAGAAGACAGACATCCGATATGCATAAAACATTCTGATGCATTGAGAGTAAGGAGATCACAGATGAAGAAAACATTCTACTCTACCTTTTCTACCTGAACAATTGAGAACTCTGTAGCTCTGTATAAACCCACAAGATTTATCCAAGCATGAGAAAGGAAAATCTCTCCCTCGTGAAGTTTTCAGTCAAAGCATGATTTTGCTATTAATCACAAATCACAAATAAGGAGAAAGTTATGAAACTCAAATTACTGAGATTTGTTCTTCAGATAAAGCAGTTTTTAAAAAAGCAGATAGAAAAAAAAAAAGAAAGGCTAAAAATATGCCTCAGACCTTGAACACTTCCTACTCTTTTTATCATAATCAATAAATTAAATCCATACTTAGCAACTTTGGTTAAATATATTGTAATTATTTCAGAAATGGGGCAATTTCAGGACTAAAAATAATATATTCATACCTAGAATTTCTTATGGTGAAAAATAATATAGTTATTTTCTATCCCCAAAGTAGTGCAAAATTACCTTGAAGGAATTTTTATTTTGTACTTTATTTATCAAGTCTATACAGGATAGGAAAAAATGGTCATAAAAGTAAGGTGTTGCATACTTGCAATATACACAGGAATTCTGAATGTCGGATTTTTTTTAGGGTCAAAGGGCCTAGAGGTTAGACTTAACCTGTATTCACTTAAATACAAAAAATAAAATTTACACAAGCAATTTAGCCATAGAGTCGCAGAAGGAATTTTTTTTTTTTGGTGAATGAATAATTCTGAATACAAAAGTGGTGATCTTTCTGAGAAAAACTTTATCTGTCTCCTAGAAAGAGGGAAAGAAAAACTGATTCTTTCATAGAATTACAGCTGGTGTTCCTAGCTACTCTGAATCTGAGAACTCAAATAGGGGCTGAAGGGCTGCAACTTGAATCATTTTGATCCCTGTTATATAAATGAAATTAGAAGTATATCAAATTAAAATTTATATTGAGTATTAAAATGTATATAAAATTAAATGAACCCTGAAGTTTTCAGTTGAAATCACACTTGAGTTCAAATAAGCCTGAGAGCGTACCAAGTTACACAGAGTCAAAAGAAGAATGTTCCCTGTCAACTTCTAAACAGAGAACATAAATACTGAAAAATCTTACAGAGCACTTGATCTGAATAATTCAAAACTCCAAAATGTTCCTACATTTTAAAATAAATGATAGCTTCAGGATCAGGCTCCTGATATGTAGCAGAAGGTATAAAATTCAATGATGTATGCTGAAAACACAGAGTATTGTTATGCTTACAAGTGTTAAGCATTCACTTACATTCCATTTCAAAGGCGTTCTGGACACACGCTTTGCGAAATAGATAAAATGAAATGACTATTTCAAGACACAGCAGACATTTTGTTGGTTTTCCTGCATCAAAATATCACTATTCTAAATAAATATTGCATGATTTTAAATGTGATTTGTTTGTTTTGTTTTTTAATTTCTAAATGAAAAAACACAAAAGCAGTCACCAAGACACACATTTGCTTAGAAATACTCTGTATCTCTGATGCTTGCTCTGGACAGAATTTCTGACTTCTGTAGTAATGCAACACTAACACCAGCAAACCCAAAAGGAGTCCTTTTACTTACCGCTGGAATTATACCGTAATCCTGGATCAACAGTTTAATATTCTACTTGTTTCCCATTCAATAACAAAGAAAAAATATAAACTAAATAGCAGCAAATAATACTTAACTTTTCTGTAATATTCATATTGTTGTTATCCCTAACTATTATCAGTTCCTATAGTCTCATGTATTAGAGCCTAATCTTAAAATATTAAATGTTCAAGTTAGGTCTTGCATTGAAATTTAAAAAAAGTGTATTGTATTTCACAGAAAAAACTCTTTTTCTGCTGAACATTTCTCAAAACAGCATCTCCCGCTGTCAATGTCTATGCCCCATGAGCAGCTGAGCTAAGATGCTACTGACAAGAACTAGAAGAGTACACAAATGATAAATTAGTCAGCTTCGTAGAAGTCAGGAATGCAGTCCAATAATGATACTGTAGATGACAGCATTTTTTTTAGCTGAGAGACAGTGCATATTATACAGCTTTATTTCGTGAAGAAACAATCTCTATTTATTTAAACACATTTCATAAATGATACAAAAGACAATACAGTTTATCTTCTAGAACAATGTACTTGTAAACACAAGCACATTTTTACTGTAATGTTAGTAGATTAATGTCTATTCTTATTCCTTTAATAATTGTCATAGTTATTTTACTTTGTTTAATGACTTCTGAAGCAAGACTGAACAAAACCAGTAAAGGCAAAAATCATAAACAATAGCATGGGTCAAATTTAGACCAGATGTCACGCAAATAATAACATATGAAGTCTGCCCAATTTCTTTAGACATCTAAATAAACTCAAATCCTATATACATACTATTGCCGACCTGATTTCGCTGCACACCTTGTGCATTCCTAAAGAGATACGCAACTACAAAATCTCTTGATGCTTCTGGTTTACTATGAGTTTTGACAGCAGTACAGAATAAAATAATCAAACACACCTTGCAAAAGGACAGTTGTATAAATCATTATTCAATGATTTAAGCACAGGCTGAATTGGACTCATTGATAAAAATAAGAGTCTTGGCCAGTTTTATGAGTTTACATTTTTCTCACACCACAAGGGACCATAACGAACACCTTCCTAACATCCTTCACAACTGCAAGCAGAAACATCTCACTGAGTAGGGAAACTGTAGCTCATATCACCCTCACATCATCTTTCGGAAGGGATCTCATCTTGATTTTAAAACTATACAACTATAAAAAAATCCTGATAATCATGGTAATCAATGTCGGTTTTGCTGCCATTCGATTTCACATAGTTAATTAGGAGGCGCTTAGAACAGTCTAAGGTTGTCCCCGCTAGTTTCCTTTTGTACCTTTAGAGATGAGTAACTAACTAACACAGAGAATTCAGCAGGTCTGCCTCAGGTCTCCACACCTCGGATTGTACTCATTACAGCCGGGGTACTTCAGCTGACCTGAGGCATCAACAGAACAGCTACCGTCCTCCAGAAGACGCAGTCTGACGCTTAAAGATGAGTACAGTATGCACATTGATGCATGTTTGGTTGCCTTACCCAGTCCTATAAGGTGATGACTTATCCCTCCTAATGCTTCTAAAAAAGAAAATGAAAGTATCTTCAAGCTTTGTGTACTATATATGTTATACATTTTCCTACAGGCAGATTTCACACACTGACATTTTAAGACCTTAATTAAGGTTGATTTATTTACAAATGGTATGTTTTCAGCTCTCAGAAATGATGTATTTAATGTTTTATTTTTAAACACAATTAAAAAATAATATATAAATATATACATACTGCAAATGTAATACAGATAACAAATTCATTTAAGCCCATTTATGCACATTAGTGACACACCATGTGGCAGAAAGACTAGGACTACAAGAAGACCCCTTGGCGATTTATTTTATATTAAATCCCTAATGGCCTCTTCTCATCTTTGCAAAAATATGCACAAAAGTCCAGACTATGCAGCCATTCAAATGAATGGTTATTTATTTGCTAAACGAGAACCCTATGTTTAATGTTCCTTAGACATAAGGTAGTCTGCAAAAGTCGCATTCCTACAGCTCCATACATCATTTATTTTACATACCCTAACTTCTCACAACAGGCATCAGAAAAATATCTCTGAACAGCAATGCTATTGTAAGTTGCTGAGAATTTTGTTTCCAATTCCATTACTGGAAGATTAAATGTTAACATGTTTACTTGAGGTTTTCTTCTTGTTTTGTTTTTAGCATTAAAAACAAATTCATGGACCAATCTGATGCCATTTAAAATATGTTTATATTTATACTGCAAGAAAAAAGTTCCCAAATACATAACTATGGTCCAATCATTACAGACAGACAACAAAAGTTCAAACCACCAAACAAACATGTTGTAATCTCACTTAACTGCATGCAATAGTCTACCTAACACTTGTTTGACACAATCCAGCTGAGACAAAAATTTTCAATTTGCTTTTCAGAAGTATTAAAAACATCGTTTTTCATGGTACATGAATAAAATTGCCCAAATCAGTAACATAGGTGCATGCCATACTACTACTAAAAAGCAGCCTGGAAATTAAATCGTCTCTCTGAGATCAGACTATTTATTCATTAGGAAGCAGATCCACTGTGTGCCCCAACATTTCAAAATTTTCTAGGTTACTGTAGCTGGAACAGCCACTGTGAGTTTCTCTGAGACACAGAGCCACAAAGAGGAAAGTTGCTGCAAGAGCCAGAACTTTCCCTTGGCACAATCCTCAACTCATTTGGACGACTAGTTGCTACCTAAGGACGGTTAATCTCACTGTGCCAGCACGAACTTGCAGATCACTTTCTTGGGGGAACACCAGTGGTGACAGCAGCCTCCACTGAGGCTCTGAGACCTTCTCTAAACCTCCTGGTTGGCACCCTTATGGAGGTGGCTCCAACCTTACAATACTAAAAGATTACACAATCTCTACAACCTGGAAAATGTCTGTATGAAGGATTCAGATACCATGGCCAGAAACATGAACCTCAAAGGATCAGTCAGCCTTCAGAATGCAATTACTCCCTTGTCTGTCACAGTCAATAGCAGACAATCATAGACTATTTGCCTTATTTTCAACTGACTGCCCTGCTTTTCCCTGGAGAAAGTTGATTTTCTGTCTTCATAAATTACTGCAAGTTCTGTGAGCAGTTAGAATAAATTTTCATGAATCAAAAGATCAAGGTCGTAGTCCAACAAAAACATTATTAAACTACAATATCATGAGACATTTCAACTAAACTGAACACTCATGCAACCAGATTGTTCTTCTGGTGCACAAGGCTTAAGAAAGCAAAGAGTAGAGTTCGGTTTATAAAGGAAGTATTCCTTTCTCAGGAAAAAAATGACATTCACAGAAAGTCACATTGAGAACATATTTCTCATTTCCAAGAGAATTCCAGCAGAGAACAAGCAAAATATACTCTCAGGGTATAACATAATGTAACAGAAATTAACTGTAACGCATGCACTGAATTTTGCTACAATATCCTATGAGTAATCATTATTATGACTTGGGGAAACTTTCCGGCAAAGGCAACAAAAATAACTGTGATCTGGGCTCTGACACTTTTCTTTTGTAACCTCCTTGAAAAAAATGCTGCTGTGCATGTGAAATCCAAGTAGCAAAACACTCTGGCAGCCAGTCACTGGAGACTCAGGTCTGATTTCAACTTACAGCTTCAATGCCACCTAAATCCAGGAAGCCCAGATCCAAAAGTAGTTACCTCAAGAAATGCAAAGCTGCATACAGACTCTTACAGAAACCTAAGTACATCCACACGAAATGCCTTCTCGGCCTTTATCGCTAACGACAACACTGTCTACTCCTTTAATATCACTTTTATCAAGACACTTAAAAATCAGTCAGTTGACAACCAGCCAACAGACAACGGATGCAAATCACACGCTGCTGATTGATATCAGTAGCTACATGTAAGTAAAGCACTGAGATGAACTGCACTACTGTTTTTGCATTTATGTCTTTCTTCATGAGAAACTCGAGAGCAGGAGTGTGCCACATGTCTTGAGCACTGCTATGCAATAGTACTGGAAGTAATCGTATTAACTCACAATTGATGATTTATTAGTTACCATAATTTCCTTCCTTATAAAGTACAGAACTTGGAAAACATTCCCATAGATACTAGGAAATCTGTATTTATACTTATAAAAATAGAATTAATAGCAGCATATCTAATACAAATTTCAATTAATTCAAATTGACAGCACATTTATGAAATAAAAGATTAATATCCTCATTTACAGAGGGGAAACTAAGGAAATAATGTTTTTCTTTAACATAGGAAATCAGCAGTAGAGCAGGGAAAGGAACTTAGCTGCAGGCCAATACTTTGCTAAAAAGGGCATCCACCCTCTCAAGAACAGAGAATATTTTCAGAATCTGGTTTCAATAAAGGTCTGTAAAACTTGCCATAAAAACGGAAATAAGGAAACCTTAAAATCTTTTGAGTTCGTGCTACTGAGGTATGATATTTAGTAGGATATCAGACTTACTGATCTCTGTGTTCACCACTGTAAAACTGCCTGAAACCAGAACTTGAGTGTTGAGCTGCAACACTTTCATTCTTCATGATACACATCCAACGCAGCAGGGGATGCGTGCCTCTGAACAGTTTACTCTACCCAACTCTAACTGTATAATCATCATCCTTGTTCTTAGCAGTATCACCTACATGGTAGAGCATTGAACCTAGGCAAGTAGTCAAGCCTACAGAGAGCACTTTAATGAAAGAGACTTTTGTATACATGTTGATTTAAAAAATAAAAAATTGATCTTGTGAGATTTCTGAAGAAGCAAACACATTAGA
>VXBO01007624.1:3097-22913 GCA_013400135.1 Rhinoptilus africanus | reverse complement strand
TATTTCCTTCATGTTTAATCAGATAATGTCCATGGAGCACTTTGGGGATGAATAACAGATTACCATTATTACTGATGAAGAAATCCTTAAGTCATTAAAGTTTGTGTATTCTGACTTCGAAATAGAATTCTAGACTGAACAGACAGACAGTTCTGGACAATTTTGGTTATAATTCCCTTACATGTATTATGTTTCTGATACTTTGTGAAGTAACTAGTGCAGAATGTTTTACAAGCCACCTCTACTGTCGTGCAGACCATACCCTCCCTGGCTCTAATAAGAGCAAGTGAAATAGGNATAAGAGCAAGTGAAATAGGTCTTGTGCTGGTTAAGCACTGGAAATCAGGGAGCTCAGAAAATGCTTGAACAAAGGGCAGTAACGCAGCAAACTCAAAACTGATTTCCATCCCAACTGTGAAATTAAGAGTCCTTCTAGTACAAGGCGTGACTTTGTAGACACTGAAACTAGGAAGAAAGCAGTTACACCCTGAAAAACTAGCTGTTTCTGAAGCAAACTTTTCACAGCAGAACAGAGAGAAAAACGCTAAGAGATACACCAGTAACTTCCAGAAAAACACCATCAAAAATGCTAGTGATAAAATTACTTAATAGATTGGTATTAAAAACCATCTAGCATGAGTAAAACACTGTTCAGTTTCTTCTTTACACATGCAACTGAACCTCCTTTTTTCTTCCACAATGGCCACTAGACCTGCCCTAAGAAAAACATTATGAAACATTTAGTGCTTGACCACCATACCTTGACACTCCTTGAACAAAGTATGTCAGCATCCAATGTTACACAATCACTGCCTGCTTTTAGGACTATGAAAACCTACTGTTGCCAAATTCAATTTCTGAGTTGCAGCCAAAAGGAAGACAAGTTTCAGGTTATGATTAATTTGAGTATGTAGAGCAGTAAAGATGAGTTCAGCCACATTTAGCTGGAGTTTAGATCTGTGAAGCACAAATCCTGCATTCTACGTAGTCTATTAAACAAGATTAAAAGGAAAACAAATAAAATGTAGAGCTAAAGCTAGCTCCTAATTACTAGTCCTGTGTGTCTACCATTCACTGAAACTGACAGAATAAAAGAGAAATATTTAAAACAAAAGAAGAGGAAGATTTTATTAAGAATTTTTAAAAATTCCATTTCCTCTTCTGGGAATTTATCTCACAATACTCCTTCCCCGTCTCCTTTCCTCCCAATCTTCGCATCATTTTCAGAAGCAAAATTAGGGTTCATAAAGCAGTGCAGGTTTGGTGACTGGTGAAAACTGCTTGACGCTGAGAAACTAATCAAGAAATTAACAAATTCTGCTTCATTTCTTGAATCTTTGCTACCCAATGTGCTTTGTATATTTTTGTACGCGAACAGAAATCTATGGATAATTGTCAGCTGGATTGCACGACAAACTTCTTCAACCACAGAAACACCTTATTTTTTTGTAAAATGCATCACAAAAGACATGTAAGAAATCTCATAGGATATACACAAGGAAGAATATTCAAGTGATTTTTTTTTTTTTTTAGGTAAAATAAAGGTTTGATTATAGTAAAATGCAAAAGTAGAAGATGACAACTTCTTTTGCATGTCAAATACTTTCTTATAGGTGACCCTCAGGCAAAATATGAGATTGTAAATTGCAAATATATGTTATATAAAAGTGTCTCTTGTTGAGATTTTCTTCAATCTAGTTAGTTCTATTAATAATCAGTATATCAGTATGCAAACTTCCATCAGAAGTAATACTGCCATGTAATACTTGTTCAGTGATCTAAACATTCATATTTTTTAATTAATATTTTTGCATAATAACCAGTAACATTTAAATCTACTTCAGGTCAAGGTAAATAGCTACCAGTATCCATAACACAAATTGTTCTTGTTAAAGAACTGTCTCTGTATGCAATAGGGCTATTTAGCAACTAGGTTGTTTAGGTTTCCTCTTACCTCCAGTGTCATGTACACAGTACTAATTGCTACTTTCATCTCTCCATCTGAAATCTCCTTGAGATCCTTCAGAATAACCTCCTCAATACTTACACCTGTTTGAGAAGAGAAAGGAATTTCAATAAATCCAAGAATCTACATCTGACCAGACACAGCAACATAAATTTAAAAAATCAGCTTAGACCTTCATGTTCAGCCTTCTGTATTTTAAGACATCCTACGAGAAAATTTAAACCAACACTAATATTTCGATGCTTAATGTTTCTAGAAGGATTTCTAAAGCAAGGAAGGAGTTTAAAGCAGGGGGAAGCAAAGGATGAAGAATTAAGTCTCCTGCAATAAAGTTGTGTAAACACATTTTTTAAGCGTACCGAATTCCAGTTATGATAAATGTACAGACAGACCATTCCTACAGTCTAATACGAAATCACTAATATGAAACACTTCTGGAATGAGTAATATATTGAAAAGCACACGTGGATTTATAAAATATTCGGAAGTAAAGCACTTTAGATATTCTGTAAACACAAAGTTATTCAGCCTTTCGGACCTTCCCCTCAAATTGGTATCAACACCAATGGATTTTTCTTATGTACACCAAATGGTGAATGAATTACTATATATTTAAATAGCACAGCAACAGAAGTACATATTATGATCAGAAACAACAGTGTAAAATTGGAATTTCTTCACATTGCAACGAGACGTGTTGATATGTTTAAGTACAATGTGTTGAAAATCCACATGACTAAGTTTCTCTAATGGGAGATGTCTGTCTAAGATGCTGTAAATATTCTCAAAATAAATATATATCTTGTACAGGAACATGGTGATACCACATGATCAAAAATACAGACATAACAGCCAAATATCTTTATGAAAAAAGCTGCAAGCCACTTACTTCAGAGCAGGGTGGCAATGAAAATGTCCACAGACTTTTAAAGCTTAGCAGCACACCATCCAAAATGTGTTTGCATGACTGATTTTTAAGAGGGAGCTAAATACCAAGTTAAGCCACAGAAATGAATCCTCTCATTACTGTTCCTGTATAGAGTCGGGCTACTGCATTCAATGTAATGACAAGAAGAACTGTCTAATGTTCACATATTTATTATATTTATGCATCTGCCCTTTTACAAATATTTATAGATAACTTGTAGACTTTCTGGTGGGCTACAGCCCACTGTGCCTCGAATTCATGAATTCAGGCCAATAAATCATTATTTCTGCATGAAACAGAGAACTTTTTTGCTGAATGTCCTAATACTGCCTGAAATAACAGGTACATAACATAAAATATTGCAACAGAGGTTATCACCTTCAAAAGACTTAAGAAAATCAGCAGCACCTTACTAATACCAATGCCACAGGTATATATGCAGTGCTAAATATGCACCTTCTAATACACAGCAAAAAGCAGCTACAAGACAAAAAAAAAAGTGTAGGACAATGCCCTTCTCATGAGGCATATAAAAATTATTGGCAGCGAATGCCATGCAGACGGAATCCATTACATCTACTTGTCCAAGTTTTGCGCTGGATATTAGGGTAAACTTCATGGGCCAAGTACATGACAAACCTTACTAAACCATCTTCCCGGGCAACTGGCAGAACTAAGTACTGAGGTCCATAAAAGCCGCTTTCACTGGGTCTCTCCAATCCAGGCTGCATTCAGTTCATTTCTGAACTATGATTCCTTGACTAATGTCTGGAGGAACTTCAGGGAACTATGTGAAGATTTATAGCCCTGAACTAGTTTAACTTGCAACTTGCAAACAGCAAAGGAAGCAGCATCTCAAATTCTGCCCTTAACTATCAGCTAGGGCAATCATCTCAGGATGACAGTCCAAATTTGGGTGAGAAGATTCTGCAGATTGGCAGATAAAGAACAGTAAAAAAAGACTATGAGTCTGCATAGACTTTGTGCATACCTGATATACCTAACAAAGAATTATCTCAGTAATTCAGTACTGATTCTTTGGTAACAACTTGGTAGTATATGCCATTTAACAATGACAGTAAAAAGCATGACAGTTATTGCAACAATTTTATTCCGGCTTTCAGAGCATCCCTTCAAAAGATTGCTACCAAATTTTGGGTTCAAACATTCCCACTTTTCATCACTGAAAAAATTACAACTGTGTTAAGCTATTTCTAGCAGAAGGAAATTAACAAATTGCAATTTTCCCACTGCTTCTTTAATCTTAGTCTGTGGTCAAATTCACTTCACTTGTACACAGGCCTTGATAAATCTGTGAAGGTTCAGAAGACAAAATCCACTCCCACACCATGTTGGCAATTGCAGCACAATTTGTACATATGGGCCAACACATTGATTACACCCCTATACTTCATCAACACAAATTCTTGACTAGCATACACTTGTAAAAGCAAAATGTGGAACAAATCAATATTTATCTGCAAAAGCAAGACAAGATTATTTAGGAGTTCAGTAGCTCCTCAACAGAAAGCACAATTCCATAATTGAGAATGTAAGACACTTAATTTAAAATTAAATATAATACATGTAACTGTCCATGAAGATAGCATGCCCAACTATTTTCACCACACACAATGAGCCAATATATTCTCATACAGTTACGTAACTAAATTTGTAAAAGGTCTGAAAAAATGGAAGCAAGTTGCACTACCTTGTGGGTTAAATTGAGTCTCCTGGAGAACAGAGATAATTTCCTCTCGTGGGGGAAGATCTGGAAACTTTTCCTCTAGGACTGACAGTATTTTCTCCTGCTGCTCTGTAATTCTGTCAGACTCCAAAGACATGCATTTGAAAAGAATGCTTCCTGAAACATTGAAAGACAAAAATCAATGCCTCCTGTAAACAGTAAAGAGGTACTACAGAAACAACAATGTTTACTGTATCGCCATACAAGCCTTTTCCTTCTTGGAGGTTGCCTCCACTGGCGAGTTCACTCAATTAGATATTGAGTGTTTTTCACATAGAAACGTCCTCCTAACTTGAAGGCAGTTCCTAAAATCTGAACTGAGTGGCTTGTCAGGGCTCATGCTACAGCTACCTGTCTGGTCCCAGTGCTACCACGGTGTGCAGCACGCTCTGCGTGTCCAACACAGCTCTGCAGCACGGCCGCTAGTGAGCAGTGGGACACCAGGGCTTCTTCCTCTCTCTAAGCATTAGCTCAAGTGTTGGTATGCTGTGAAACAGTAAATTTATATTGCCAACCTTCCTTCTACAGACGTGTCAATGAACTGCTACGACGGATGTAAGGAAGAAATTATTTATGGTGAGGCACTGGAACAGGCTGCTCAGAGAAGTTGTGGATGCTCCACTCCTGGAGGTGTTCAAAGTCAGGTTAGATGGGGCTTCAAGCAACCTGATCTAGTGAAGGATGTCCCTGCCCATGGCTGGGGGGTTGGACTAGATGATCTTAAAGTCATTGTTCATTTTGGTGTAACTGACTCCAGCTAATTCCTTGTCTATGAACATGCCAAAAAAGCACAGTACAGTCAGCCAAACAAAAGGATGCTTTCTACTTTAAATTTTAAGAGAAACATAATGCAATAAATAACTTCACCATAATTGGTATGCTATAACAATACAGACATGAGTGTGATGTCTTTTCAGATCACTATGTGCTGCACATATTGCATCCTGGATGTGAAACATTCCTGATGGTTCACAAGGTTTAAAGTGACCCTTTCATTCCCTGGAGACTGGGATTCCATTTATTAATACACCCAAAGACAGCCTTTGCTTACAATTACTCACACTAAGTTAAGGATAATAAAATCTTATACTTCAGCATTGAAATTATTTATTGCTGTACTGTGCACAGGGATTTCAAACAAGTGCATGATTGCATTGCATCACGCTAGGTCAATGCACAACTCAGTACAATAGTATGAGATAGTTACTGTAAGCCAAAATGTTCAGGCTTTAGCACAGAGCCAAGAGAGGACAAGAAAAACTTGTACACAGCCGCCCTCAATCTCACTAGACTAACTAGGACAAACACATTTAGTATGTATCCATTTTCCTCCTACACTGTCATGTCATAAAATAACAAAAAGCATTTCTTCAAAATTCATAAAGCACTTGCAATACAAGACAATGTTGCCACACTGAGTACCCACCTCCTTGTTCGGGTCCTGTGTGGGTTAAATAATGAGTAATGCTTAACAAGCCAAAAGCTGTTCCCCATCAGATACTAATTTCTGGAAATTCACATATATGAACATATATTCTGTTACAGATATTGTAACTGCCAATATTCTTTAAATTTTCAGTGTCCTTTGCTTTATGTCAGTCTTCCCATCACTTTAGGACAATGCTCCTGCCCTCATTGATAGCATTAAAAATATTAAAGAAATACAGACTGCACAGAAATCATGTATACTGACCCAGATTGACATTTGTAAATTTAGGTACACAAAACTCGGCTCCACAACAAGCAGATTTCAGATGTCTACAGGGGTGTGTGTGTATATATGTGTGTACATATATATATTTTTATATGACCCAAGATATCTGTATATATTAGGAAGGTCTATTTTTTGTTCCCTTTTATATGAAAGAAGTTTCTCAATCAGCAGCCTCCAGGATAATTCATCTAACACCATCCCTGCGTTGCTCCTACCTCTAACCAGACAACAGCACCTGTGCTACACACTCTTGTGCATACCCTTGGAAGGGCAGTGACCAGAAGGAGCCAGACGACCCACAGCACACTCCTGGTCAGCACCAGAGCTGCTCCTGGATAAATGGCAGCTCAGGAACCAGGCTGCATGAATTATTGTAGCAATAGCGATCTCCTGCTTTTTCAGCAACCTGTTTTTCTTCCTCCACGAGCAGACAGGGAAATTGCTCAGGCACGCAGAAAGGAAATGAGGACTCTAGCAGAAAGTACTGGACCTACAATGCCTGCTCAAATTCATCATGCAATTACCTACAATCATGGAGAGGGGCTGCAGCAGACCGCATACAGCCTCCCAGCAGCACCAGGATGAACTAGGCAGTCTGTCCATCTGCGTAGCTCCTCAGACACACAGTGTGTCAGACACACAACTCAGAAAGTATTTGTGGAAGACCAAGAAGAGAAACTCTTCACACAAGTATACTGGAAAATGCAGTAAAATGAGAGGTGCGAGTTGTATATCCAATCAAGCTCATCAGTTTTCAAGTCAACATGATGTGAGCTTTCTTGTCTGCCTAATTATACAGAAATAACTACTATGTAGTGGGTTCAATGTCAGGTCAGCAACTTCTGATTCATTTTAGCTCCATATACCACAAATAATTCCAGCCTAATTACAGGACTGATTGTGAATTGAACAATAACCACACCGTAGTTTTTATCCAGTTAGTCCCAGATTTCAACTAAACTATAAAAGAAATACAAAACTATGTCCTTCTTAAAACATCATAAAAGCTGAACCATACAGAACAGTCAAATGAAGGTAGTTTCTGAGTCTTAGAATTTCAGGAAAATTATTTTTTCCTGTTTCTCACAGAAACAATTCCCAAACTATTACAATAAAATGAAACAGACTATTTAATTAACCTTTTTTTCTATCTCAGTGCTTCAAACAGGTAATGTTCCCACCTAGCACAGGCAGCTTCTACTGCAAAATTCAGGGCTGGGCCACTATATTAAACTGACTAGATCCCGGCCTGATGTAGCCCAGCCCTTCTAGAGCCAAGGAAAAGGGTACTGGGAGGCAAGACAGGAAAGAACTTGAAAGAAGAAGAGGAAGAGTCTCAGATTTCACCAACTGCAGGAAACAGGAGGACTGGAAGCAGAAAGCTGTGGTTACACAAAGACAGGTTCTAGTAGCCAGGTCAGTATCTGGCTGTGATTTTAACAAGCACCTGAACCACAGCAGCAAAGCAGCACCAAAATTCATCGTAAGCATCTATTTGCTGAAATAATACATGGATTTGTTTCACCCCAAAGCAGTTCTACCGTAGTAATACAGCTCAGGCCAATAAAACTAGTTTAATCCTCCTAAACACATGGATTGGTCGAAGATAGCTCTTACACTGTTTATCTATTCCCCAATGAAAAGGGATGGAAAGATTGCCTAGGGCATACTATGGCAGCCTACCATGCACTTCTACAGGTACCAGTATGCGTTTGTCTGTTGCTTTCACACATGTGACAAATTACTGGTTTCTTCAATGGTAATGCTGTCTTGGATTTGATCTCACCTTTGTCATGACAGATATTACTGTAAAGCAGTAAAATCAGAAGGTGTCTAGACATGCACTGTACTGCAGCATCTAACTGGAAGCTGTTGCCTTTCACTGCTCAGTTCACCTCAGAGTCAATCCCTTCGCACATTTTGATCAGGTGTGACATCTTCAAATACCAAAGCAAACTTAGAAATTTTGGGATTTATCATGGAATACAAGAATGAAATGCAATCAGCCTGAAATAATGCCTTATCAGGCAGACATCTTAGAAAGGTTTTTAAAAGGCTATTTTTCCCACTTGTCACCACAATACTGTAGTACTTGCAGATACAAAATTTCTACTAGGATAAAAGGAAGAAAAGTACGCTTCTTAAATTAATAGGGTGTCAGCAGCCCTAAGATCAACCTTTATTCTTCTATCATTCCTTAATACTAGGCTTATCAGCAGGAAAGAACATCTTCTCTCACAGGCATCCCCCAGCATCCCTTGGAAGGTTAAGATTCCAGGTAGTTTAGAAAAACAGTTCACTCAAGGTGCTTTTGCTTGGCCAAAGGTCAGTAGTCCATTTAGTCATGTGCTCTCTGTTAAGGACCTGCCGTAAAAGAGATACATGGACTCAGAAATCTCCTGCAGATTTTACTGAGTGCTGGTGCAACTCCCCCAGGGTTTCTGAAAGCATAATGGAGGCTGCTCTATCTGCTGACAAGCATAGAAAAAAGAAATATGTAACTGGTAATACAAGATTCAATATTATTTCTTGTGTACACCACACTACATTACAGATATTTTTTTCTGAAGGAGAGGTCACTAGAAAATAGGCTAGGACTTTTAAAAAAACTGTGCATTTTATTCTTTTTTGCAAAGCTTTTTGGAAGTGGAGCACTAGTTTTGCCAAAAGCAATTGCTGTGCATTAATATTAAACATGATCTAATGAAGGCAGAAGTCGTTTTGGGAAAACATTAAGAACAGCACAAGCATCTCCTGAATTATAAGTTTATGTCTGAGAGAAACAGTGCAACGAAAATAGAGGCATTTCTCCTGTTGAGGTTTTGTTCCATGACCTGGAACAACAGACAGGGAAAAGGACAAAACCAATAGTCCCTCATGGAAAGTATACTTCAACACTCCCCACCCCCAAAAAACTCCACAAACCAAAACTGTAAACCAGACCCAAGCAAGCAGTCTTCATTGTAACTAAGACAAAAGCCACATAGCTGGAATAAAATGTAATCTGGGAGCAGGAGGGAAGCATTGCCTCCAAGAAAACTACATAAACCCGTAAGTATCAGTCCAAACAAATACAGCATTTGGTGCAGTTCAAAATGCTTCTTTCTTTCTGGCATATATATTAAGGATACACAAAAAAAAAAAAAAAAAATTGGCATAATTCCCAAAGATCTTAAAAGGGTATTTCTTAAGATTTGTCTGGGTGGCTAGAATAACAAACAAATCTTCTCTACTGAAAGTCATACTGCCACAACAGGGCACGAAAAGACCTCAACTATGCAGCTTACAACTAGCAAAAGCAGATTAACATAAAAAAAAAATGCTGATGCTCTTCCTGTAAATCTGTCTCTATTTACATGTTGCAGTCTGCACCTTGTGGCATCCTTCAAGGCCTTATACAAATAAACATAAGGAGGCATTTTTGAGAGTGCACTGACCCAAGGTACCTGACAGTGAGTGCTTGGAATCACATCCTTGCCAGCTGGCTGCAACAGAAAATGTAATGATTCAGCAGTTTAATAGATCTTACGTTTGGCAACAGTCCCCTTGTAAACATCTCTGGGGAAATAAAATAATACAGGCCCAAGACTCTGGCAGGTTCTATAATTGTTTGCTTCTGGCACAAATCCAGAAACAGCACAAGCTCTAACTTAAGGCAAATATGGCTGTACAACACTGACTCTCCAAGCAGGCTCTATTCAAAGCCCAAGGGTAGAATTAACTTATAGCATGTCTGACGAGGAGACAAAGATACCAGTAAAGCATTCAGCTGAAAAAAAGTGCTTAAATATTAAACTGCCTGAATCAATAATGCTCAGTTTCACAAGAAAAGTCTTTTCTCTTGACTTTTTTCTTTTTTAAACATTGAAAAGCATGTTAAGTTTGTTCAAAGTTGAAGTATGGCAGGTTATAAACATCTGCCTTTGTAATTAAAATTTTAAAAATTGCTAACGGACTGTGAGAAAAAAGAAGTCTGAAAAAGAGACAAAAAATGAAGCTGCCCAGCCACTATGCAATAATTATTAAAACATGAGATATTTGTATTATCCTACAAATTTTCTAGCAAAATACTCACTGGAGATGCAAAAAATGAAAGATGAGTTCCCAGCTCAGAGACTCAGATGTTAGTATCTCTCAGATGTTTTATGAAAATAAAATCCTAATTCTTAGCACTTTGACTTCCACTTTGACCCTCTGTTCTGAACTTCCTCTGAAATGTATACATACTAACAGTATACAGATGTACATTGGAAATAACGTAGCAATGGGAGAAACCCAGTGGGACCTTTTCATTGGGTCCATGCCTGTGAAGCACCACCAGAGAGAGGGGCCATCCTGTGAGCCTCTACACACACATTCACTGCTCCACTCCTTCCAGACCACGGTATGCGGTCCTTTTATTTTCTTTGCTCAACAGTGAGGTGAATTTCAAAAGCTATACTTTATGGGCAATGTCAAAAGGCCATAATATATACAGAGAAACACAAAAGCTTGACTTGGGTGGATTATATTTGATATTTTATTTTCAGACTGCCTGTAGTTTGATCTGCCATCTAAACACATTTGTATCTAGGATTTTTTTTTTTTATCTCATCAAAACCAGTAATGGGATTCACTGACTTTTCTGAATTTGCAACAGAAGATTCCTAAGTACTGAAAAAGTTTTCCATTTTAGGACCGAGAAGAGAACTCACTGAATTCCTTAGCCTTGTATATGTACAAACTGCGTTGCTGGGAGTAGGAAGCATCAAGTCACAAATGCAGCTATGGTTTTTTGTTTAGGTTTTGTCAAACACTTCTCATACCATGCAAGAGAGGGTATGAAGGGTCTCCTACATCCACAAAGTTCCTCAAACATGTGCTACAACACATAATAATTAAAATTAAGCTACTAATTTGTAAAAAAATTTTAGCTACTATTTCCCTCAGAACTGGAATTGCTATCTGTAATGCAAACACTTTCAATATTTCTCTGACAAAAGCACTTTATTGTAATGTGGGTAGAGCTTAGAGAGCCAAAACATGCAGGCACTTACAACCCTGTATAGTACTTGAACATGTTCTTGTTCATTATTCAGAGCACTGCCTCCTGACGTTTCCACCACCAATCAGGTATCTTGAGAGATCCCAAAAGCCTTTTTTGAGTCTCCTTCCAAAAGCAATTATGCTTGGTCATTTGCATAGATGTCTGGATAGCTACTCAACAGAAATTTGGAGCTTACAAAAATATTTCATGGCAGGTTTACTAAAGCTTATTAGCATGGAAAGATAATACAAGAGCACACTAAATGCTGTGTCATCGTTAATGGTTCTTCTACGGAAATATTGAAAAAATAAAAATTACCTTTTGTAATTTCTCATAACCTGCTCATTACATTAGTTATCACAACGGTCAATACAATGACAAGCCAAGACTCCAGTAGCCTCTGAAATCTAAATGAAGGCAAGTTTTCATAATCCTCATTATAGATGTCTGCATCAATCTCTTTAAAGGGCATTTAACAGTTCCAACTGAAGAGTTCTGCTGCAACAAAAAAACTGAGGAAAATAGTATAAACAATGAACAATGAAGACAGAAATGAAAACAATTCTGACTGTTGAAGCCTATCATGGTTTGGGCTGGGACGGAGTTCACTTTCTTGCTCGCAGCCCACGTGGTGCTGTGTTTTGGAGCTGATATCGCACTAATGTTTCTGGTTGTTGCTAAGCCCTCAAGGCTTTTCTGCTCCTCACACCGCCCCACCAGTGAGTGGGCTGAGGATGCACAAAAAATTGGGAACAGACACAGCCCGGATGGCTGACCCCAGCCAACCAAAGGGCTATTCCATACCATGTGATGTCATGCTCTGTATGTAAAGCTGGGGGAAAAAGGAAGGCTAGGACCTTCAGAGTGATGATGTTTGTCTTCCCAAGTAACCGTTACATGTGATGGAGCCCTGCTTTCCTGAAGATGGATGAACACCTGCCTGTCAATGGGAAGCAGCGAATTAATTAGTTGTCTCGCTTTGCTTGCATGTGTGGCTTTTGCTTTACCTAGTACACTGTCTGTATCTCAACACACAATATTTCTCACTTTCACTCTTCTGATTCTCTCCCTTGTACCACCAGGGCAGAGTAAGCGAGCGGCTGCATGGTCCTGGTTGATGGCTGGGTTTAAACCACACAAACCCCATCTTTTATACTCCATTGGACATAAGATAAAAAAAGAAAAGAAGAGGGCAATGAAGACTTTGTTACAGTGTTTTTAAACACAAAAAGTTTTGCATCATGCCATTAAAATATCATTCTATAAAAAGGTATCGCCATCAGGAAAAGCTTTAACATGTAAATATTAGATTCCAATCCATACTGTTGTCCACAGGCAGGCAGAGCCAAACTGGCGACACTGCACATCCCCTCAAATCGACGAACTGCACAGCTTTTCCAGCTACCCAGCTGGTGTGTCGACAGCTCCATTTAATATTCTTGTCTAGTGATACAGCAAAGACCTCTCATGCCTATTTTTAAATGCACATTTTTAATATTCAATATAATGTTACTCTTTAACAAACTCTTTACTCCCTGCTTCTTTTATGAAGCTTCCCGTGGTCTTTAAAGGGATTGTTAACCAAAGAATGGATCACACTCTTTCCGCATGAGCAGATTCAGAAACACTCCATTAAACCTTTCAGTATTTAACATAAAGAGTAATCTCTCACCTCTGAGGAGATAAGCCAGTTGCTGAGTGATTAACTCTGGTGCCTCTTGAAGAATCTCTTTTACTACTAAAGAGGAAGAAGACGCTTGTAACTCCAGGTTGCCATCACATCGCTCATCTGGATTGATGACTTTGACAACAGCTGATTCCAAACTTTTATCCTCGCTATCAAGCAAATTTAAAAATTATATATATTTTTCTTTCTAGATGCTTACACAACCCAGTAAAACAGTGCAAAAAAATTTTTTTTAATGGTGGACTATACCACTACTGTTATTGCTACTTGAAGTCTGCTATAAAGCTAAAGAAAGTCACAATGAAGTCCTAAAACTGTAATTTTTTTAATAAAGTGTTCATAGTGGTTTTATTGCTTGATACTTCACTAAGACTTAAATGTTTAAATTTCCATTATCAAAATCTTTATAATTAATAATTGGAGAAAAATATTTCTACATGTACTGAAAATATCACTCTTTATATAAGGGAGATTTTGGGTTTTCCCCATTGAGCATTTTGAAAACTTATAAAAGTTCCTTTTTTTTTTTTGCATTTAGACACTTTAAGTTTCTGCTTCTAATAGCAATAACAAAGCCAAACTATATTTAATAATATCAAATGCTAATCATAATTCTTTAGAAGGAAGAAACACAGGAAAGGATAGTAATAAACAAAAAGGAAATCTTATTGATAATTTTTCTTTGAAAAAGTGAATGATGTACTGATCTGACTGCAGTTAGAGAATCAATACTTACGAGATTTAAGCATAAGTCTCATTTCAGATTTTCCCTATATTTATTCTGATCTACAAAGACTTCAGAGTGGGATGGGGCCATAGCACAGCTTATCTTAAAGGAAGTTCTAAAGAGAGTTGGAAGTAAGCAGCATCCTGATTGTGGGCAAGACAGGCAGAGCATTGTAAGGAGGATCCCTATAAAAGATTCACTATAGGTTTGTAAATGTTCCCTCTTAAGGATGGGTATGTGTACTGTGGTCTTGCACAGAGCAACTCTGAGCCTCTAGCACTGAGAACATCTGGAGATAAATGATGTAGTTTTTACGGACTGCAATAATCTATCAGCCATCTTAACAGCACATACGCAAGTGTGCTGGCAATCTCCACATCAATGTAAGAGTCTTAATGCCTTTATCAAAAGCTAACTAAGCATCAGGAAAAGCATCTGACCTCTTATTTGCTGGTCCCAGGAAGCTTCCAGACTATTTAAATTAAATTAAAATATCCAATCTAAGTTGTGTGAAAATAAAAGCTCCTTAAAAAAGGGAGTTCCATTAAAAGTGACAGAAAGATGACTATTTAGTTTGTTACATTTAATGGATGTAACAGGAGACAAAATATATTTTAACTACCTTTTTTTTTTTTGGTTGTGTTAACATAACAATACCATTATTAAAGCAGAAAAAATGTAAAATATAATTCTTAAAACAGCTCAAACACGCATAAGCCATCTTGTTGTACATACAATGCAATACCTTGTCAGCATGCTGCTGTTTACAAGTGTCAAAGACAATTTCCCTTCAGCATTCAGCTGGTGCAAATTGATTTCATCTCGGAAGATATGGAATGACTCCGGGATATTCAGCTCCTCCAATATAAATCTTGTCTCTGTGAGGTAGCTAAAATCTCTTCTTGGTATGTTCAACACAGGTAAGCAAAGAACATCAGGAGGACTGACCTGTAAGATAGGTGTGCATTTGTCAGAGCGGCATAAAGTAAAATCCGTTTTTTATTAGGAAGATGTTTTAACAGAATGAGCAATGAGAAACAGTCTGGTTTCGGTTTGGTTTCTTTTTTTCCCTCCCCTTTTACTTAATTTTTTAATAAACATCTTTTGCTTTTTTCTTCTTGTTCTTCTGTTTCTGTTCGTCTCCTACAGAATCACTGGGAAACTAAGAAGGAGAAAGAATGATGCACAGGGTTATTTTTCTGCTGCTATTGAATAAGCCAACTTATACCCATTCATTAATTTTTGTATAAAAATAAATGTAGATTGTTTCTGTTTAAAAACCTCACCTCTGATTATAACAAAGTCATTGTCCAGAATAATGTTTTTACAGTATGTTTTAATTGACTTAATAAGATGCCTGTAACAACCTGGAACAAATGAGTTAAGACCACTCAGTCCATTTTTCCATTACCTTGTCCAGAAAGTAGGCATAGGCCAGAGTGGAAATGAGTGAATCCAAATCACAGGATTTATTCCCAAGAACGACATGGACTTTTTCCAGGCGTTTGCTCCTGTTCTGTAACACATTAGAAGACAATTGCAATGAGTGACAATGGTGAGAAAAAACAACGCCCCACCACCAAGACTCTTCAAAAGACAAGTTAAATATCAGGCGTTGCCCTCAGTTGTGGTGCTTTTCCCCACTTATGCACTTATTGTGGGATCAGGCATGTTTCCTTGACTTCACAGCACCCAAGAAAGCCAAGCAATCTGGGTTTTGTAAGAGACCCTAGTTCAGAACCCAAACGAGATCTAAACTGACAGCCCCTATCAGCAAAGTAACAGACAAACAGCTTCCTGTATATGTGGAAAAAGCTTTTGAAAGCATCTCACAAATGTAACAAGAAAAGCAGTCCCAAAGAGCATGGAAATACACACAGCAAACTACATATATAGCAAGTTGTAATTTTACTTTCCCCTTTTTCTTCTCTTGGCTGAAATCAGTAACTAGACAAAGTGGCTTTCACTCTGACTCTTCAGAAGATGAATACGCCTGGTGAAGCACTAAGAGCTTTCAGTTGTTCTCAGTTGCAAAGGGAGCTAAGTCTGTTCTGCATTTAATAAAATTAGAAGCCTTCCAAACACGAGGAAAAGTAAAGACAGACCAACTGTGTGAAAGCAAAACATTGCAGGGAAGTGCCTGCCGTCTTCACAATTGCACACACAAAATGTAAGGTGACGTTTTTCTCTTGTGCACGTTGTTAATGTCAAGCTAGCTGCATGGAAATGTTCCAGTTTTCTTTTAATGAGCTATGCTTCTCAATTTGAGAAACATATCTGACTGACACTAAGTAGATGTAACAGAATCAAGTATATGCAATTAACCATTTTTGTTGTTGCTGCATACAGGCTAATGTACTTTTGGTTACTTTGAATTAGGATTCAAACCTTAATCTTTCAAGAGAAGTAAGTATTTAGTATACTATCGTCAAATAATTATGAATGTGAAATTTTTTTAAACCAACCTTTTTTCTCTATGTCTGATCGTATCCCCATCTGGATATAAGAAAGGAATTTAGTTCTCTTTCCCTTATATGGAACACAGTCATCAAAATACCTTTGGGTAGTAAAACTAGAACATCTATTCTCCATTCCCTATGTACTAGGAAAGACACATAGCTTTCTGAAAAGTACAAAAGTCTGGAACAATTATGTTCATTTAAGCTGCAGGCTTAAATGCAGCAATAAACTGTCTTCATTTTCCTCTTTTCAATACACTTTTTGTCACATTGTTCTTCTGTAGCAAACATTTCTGATTGATCAGCCACCCTAAGGAATGAAAATAAAGTTCATGAGTTGATCCTTTTTTAGTATTATTCAGTGTATAGAAGTCTTTTTCTTTAGGTACATCACAACTGCATAGCAGATGACTCAACCCTGAAGAAGAAGGAAAGTGAATGAACTGATAAATTGATTATTAAATATACAAAGTCACCCACCTCTAGCAATCCAGTGCAAACAGCAATACAAAAAATTTCAAGCCATCCGATGCTATTCTGCAGCTACATATTTTGTATATATAAAACAATTTGCTTCCTGTTGCTCATATTCCACAAAAAACTATCCCACATAAAGCAAGGATCCTCAAAAGTCGTATGAGTTTCAGTGGTGAATGTCAGACTTATTCATGTCAACAGCTACATGAGTATTTTCTTTTGAAAAAAGAAGGACATTTTTTGTGTTGCCTTCAGAATTTGAGTTTCTGAACCCTACACGTGACTTCTGAAGAAATGAGAAAAGCATGGCTATAAAGAGCAGAATACAAAGAGAACACAGCAGAGCAAGAAAGCTCTGGAGACCATCTCTTTATAATCCAAACAGGTCAGCTAGCCATCTGAGGACTGATTTTTTTAACTCCAGCACAACAGACTTTCATCAACGCATAAGAACCAGAACAGACTGTGGAAGGACAGGCCATCTCCCTGGACTGTTCTCAAGAACTTAACAAGAACTCTGAGATGGAGCTTATTAACCTAAGTTTTTAGTAGGACAGTAAGCAGACTAACAGGGAGAGGGTGTACTTCTCAGTCAGGCTGTAAACAGGCTACCCCTCCAAACAACTGATGGTTTCTTCCAGAATATTACTGCCTAAGACACAGAGGCAGTCAAGGTAACCTACTAGTTACTGCCAACTCTTTCCCAAAGGAAAATGAAAGGGAATGAAAACACATTTCTGAAGGTGTTCAGGGGTTTCTGTTGCACACTGCCTTTCTCTGGTCACTCCAGAGAGGATGTATTTCTGTTTCATCCAGTAGAATTGGTATTTTAATGACTCTATGTCTCCCTGAGTAAGGATCTGTTCATTTGCACACAACACCACCATTTCACTCCCTAATCTCTCATTTGTGACTTTTGGCAAAGAGTTTTCGCTATGGGTTTTTTCTAATAAAATACGACAGCTTTTCTACTAATGTTAAAATACAAAGTCAATATGTAAGCCATCTTAAGAAGTAATTCAAGCTTCTACTTCACAGATTCCAAGACAAAAACTGGTCAGAAACACCAGCAAAGAAAGTCTGTACTTCACATTCTGTTAATGTGAGACACTGACGAGAGAGAAAAGCGACAGTCCACATCTTGTTTCACTAGCCTGAAGAATTTTCTTTATTTAAAGAAGTGTTAAAGCCTTCCAATACCAAATAATTTTTTATCAAACTAATTATTACTGATAAATAAATATGTAGATATACGTATTAAGAATGTGGAATACTTTTGGAGAGTTGATTCTTCCTGTAGTTCTAGAAACTCATAAAGGAAGCAAAACATAACAAAAACAACACAAAATGCCACTCCTAATTAATACTAGAAAGCACAAGATGTTTGCTATTATTTTCCTAAATGAAATCCTCCATTTTCTGAACAATATTCTTATTCATGCAAGTAATGTATTCTCCCAAAGACAAGCTGGATTCAATGAACCCTATAGGTCCCTTCCAACTCAACATATTCTATGATTCTATGATGCATATCTAGAAAACAGCATAAATTTTAAATAGATAGAAACAGATCAGGCTCGCAAACAATCTGCGCCAGCCACAGTTACAAGTCCCATCCTAGTATTTGCATCCACGTAATATGTGCTGTCCCATTACAGGCGAAGTTAACAGGAAGATTAAAACCATCAGGCGAAGTAGCAACTCGCCTAAGCACACAGGTGTAATGCCAAAACATAGATCAGGAGTTACAGTCTGAGAGCTGCCACATGCAAAACTGAGCAGCCGCAGACATCTACAGGGAAGGACATAAACAGGTACAGGCTATCCCTGACACAGCTCAGTACATTAATACTGAACTATTTACCTTCCCATTCCCCAGTGACAATCACTAAAATAATTCACTGACACTTAAAGATCACGCTTGCATAACCTGCTCACACGGATAACATTTTCTGCTCCAAGCATCTTTATTGTTTGAACTGGGCATTTATCTGAATCACAGACAATGTATTTATATTTTAATAGATTATTCAAGATGGCTATGTAGCATCTCCCCCATTCTATTTTAACACAGGAAATATTCTTGTACCAACAGCACAGACACTTATCAAAAGCTTAGCGATGACCACGGTGTTATACAAGTGAGAGCACTTTAAATGCTGTTTTATCCTGTGCTGGACAGACAATTTAAGATCTCTGCATCAGGTAAAAGACCAACTCTGCCAAACTGCAGTGATAAAAAATTGAATGCTACTGCAAGCATTAATCTTAGCACAAATGGGTGCTGCCTACCAATTCTAACATAGGACTATGAAAGCAACATTTTTAACCCTCATTCTGATTTGTAGTATCTTAGAAGTTGTAGCATGACATCACTTCCTCAGATAATCATTACTGCCATAAAGACACTACCATCCATGGATAAAAATCATGAGATGATACTCCTTCAGGAACAACCAGATCTTGTAGTCTATAACCACAATGTTCCTTACTACAACTTTTAAAGCAAACAAAAGACAGCAAGAAGGATGGTACCGATAGATCTGAAGTTATGTTAAGAGGAATAACTGAATAAACTGTTACAAAAATATTTTTATATTGATAAAAATGTTATTTTAAGATCAATGGAACCCTCAAAACAACCTTTGTTTTCATCTTCCAGGGCTTAAATCCAAACTTATCCATAATAATATAAACAGAACACCGCACAGAACAAGTGTTCCCTGTGACATGCTGGCTTTTTTGTATATTTGGAACAGAAGTATGCTATCTCTCTCAATTCTCACATCAGGTAATGGTTTTCAAAGAGCATATAAAAGAAATGTCACTCTCTAGCTCTGGTGACATCTTCAGCTTTGACAGACTCGTGGAAAGTTTCCTCTGTTATGTTTGTACCCCCTCTTCTGTGGTTGAGGAACTGTCTCCTCAGCTTCTACGGCTACTCATGGTTCAGAAACCAACACGAAACCAGCACTAGCTACTGTCTGTTGTTGTGACTTGATTTCTTATCTATTTTTTCTGGAAGATCAAGGCACAAGATAGACCCTCCATTGACATGGTGTGATAAAGGCCAGCGATATCTCTT
>VXBO01007597.1:6400-22218 GCA_013400135.1 Rhinoptilus africanus | reverse complement strand
CCCGGGGGGGGCGAACCGAGGGCGGTCGGTGCTGCGAGCGCTGTCCGCACGCCTGGCCGGAGAAGGCCGGCACAGCCGCCGTAGAGGAGGAGAAGGGAGGGAGTGATTTCTCCCTGTCGGTCTGGCCATGGGAGGGAGTCGGAATGAAGGCGATAGAAGCAGATGAGAGAGAGTTAAGATATTCTGTTAGAGAAATTGTTAAGAAATTTTAAAAGGATTTTTTCTCATTAGCATCTGTAATGAATGTTTGAAACGTAGCGGGAATTCAATTATATGGTTCATTATTTGCTTTTCCTTCTGTTTTCCTTCCAATAAGTTGCCATGTGATCTCCCAGGCATTTTCTTCTGCCGTGAAATTATGGATGATCAGAGAGCAATAATTCACGGAGGAAAGAGGCTTCCATTTGAAACCTGAAATGCCTTTTCTTTTTAGTATCTGCGTGGCGATAAGTACCTGTTTCTGAGCCAAAGCACTCGATGCGTGTGACGACGGCAGGTTGATAATAGCTTTAGGCTTCCGTTGCTGCTGACCTCCCAGCCCTCGTGTTCTGTGCCGCCCTTCGCTGGGTTCCAGCCCTTCTTCATCTGTCTCCTCTGGCTTCTGCCAAGCCAGCGGTTCCCAGTGCAGGGACACACTAAAGCTGTCTCTCTATCTGCTTATTTTTGTGAAACTGGGAAAAGCTTAACATATTTGAAACATCTCCCCTTGTCAAACTGTCTGACACAGAGGGGCTTGTGCGTATGCAGGTACGCACACCTCCCCTTGCATGGGGCCACATCCTCCCGTTCCCTGCAAGAGTCATGAAGCTCCTCAGCCAAACCAGCAGAAGGGCTGGCACGACAGGAAGGAGATGAGTTGGAAAGGCACAAGCAATTCTGATTCCTCTTAAAAATATGGAAGCGTGAGCTTAGCATACACCTTAAGCTCTTAATGCTGAAGAATTTGGGCAAATAAGTAGTACAGAAAATTACTGACTTGTGATTAATTGCTCACCATTCCTGCTCTAACTGACAGCCAAACACGACAAATGCATTAGAGTAAGTAGGATGGTCTCTAAATTATTAAACACAACTGTGGTGTAACCTTAGCTGGAAAGGCAGACAGCTCTAGAAACTGGGAAAAAAATGCTATTGAAAAGCATCTTGAATTGTTTATCAGTTTGTCAGTAACTGATGACAGCTGCACAACTTCATGTTTTGTTAGGCAGAGGAATTAATATAGTTGCAGAATTAAGTAACATTTAAATAAAAGCCTGATTCTGGCATGTAGCCAAGCGTGTGATTAAAATTCAGCCCGACTGCAGTGATCCTGACCTTCCCGCTCCATCCCCACTCGCCTTTTGCACCAGAGTGGCTTCTCAGGGCCTGGTGGAGCCTCCAGACCAGAAGGATTACAACCATGGCTGCACCGTGACACAGCCTGGCCTGCCTTTCTCCATGGGATGCGAAGTGTCACCAAGCACCAGGGCTGAGACAGAGCCGGAAGAAGCCGGTGTTATTGCTGGTGGCAGGTGCTGGTGGGGTGACCCTGGCCCCTAACTCTGCAGGGTGTTGCTGGGCTTGCAGAGGATCACCTGGGGTGGCTGCTGGTGCCTTTCCTGCTTGCAGAGATTGGCGAGAGGACAATATGGGTGTAACAGGAACAAAGTTTCCAGAGACAGAAGATAAAGTTTGTAATTAGTCTTTACAAATGACCCGAGTGTTTTCTGTGCAGGGCTGGTACAGCCCTTTCCCAGGCTGCAGCAGGGATGAGCACCGGGCTGGCAGCAGGCGGTGGCAGGGGCTGCTCGCCTTGCTGTGCACTGATGAAAAGTGGCATGCTTTGGCTGGGAGGGGCTGCGGTGGCCAGCTCTGTAAGATCTGGGCTTTTAAATCCTCAGACTTATACCCAACATCGCACCTGGGCCAGTTGTCCCAAAAGCCAAACCCACGTGAGGAAGAAGAGGAGGTCACAGGTAAACCCCCTTATGATGGCACATGATGGCAGACTCTTTGGCATAGTGGATACTACATTTGCAAGGTTTTTCTAACATGAAATCATACACAACTGAATTGAATTCCTTTCTGGCTTCTATGTGCCACTCAACAGTCTATGCAGTTTCCCACTTGAGTGACCACAGACTGGTCCCAGTGCTTCCCAGTACCCTGTGCCCCATCGCTGAAGGTCCTACATGCCCACTCTGCTCCTGACTAGGTGATGATAGTTTTTATCCTCTTTGGCTTAGATGTGAACTTCCACCAAAAATTCCCGTGAATCAGAGCTCACATGTCAGCTTGTCCCGAGCACTCTGCGGTGTCAGCAGGACCTTCCTACCAAAGTCACCGCTGACGCCTGGAAGTTTCCCGGCCTTTTGCCACTGCCAGGCTGAATTCTAGCATCAAGGGTTGTGTCTCTGTGAAAGTGAATGTGCCTCTGCTTTTCTAGTTCAGAGGCCCAGAAAGCTCAGAAGTCCCTCTCCGGTGTTTCCTAGCTCATTTGCTAGCACTGCTGATGTTGGCAGGTAGGTCTTGTTCTCACTAAATCTTCATATACTCACTGCAGACAGATATAAGGTAGATTTGCAGCCTCTGCAAAATGTTACCAGTCTCCTGATTCATCTGGTCATCTAGGCACATAAGCTCTTAAAGCAAAATTATTTTTTATCATTGCATTAAAAAAATAAGGGCAAGAAGAGCTGGTTCCGTCCTGCACCATAGCCAGTGGGAGATCTCCTGCATGCCCTCCAGGCAAAGGCAGAGATGTGCTGGGGGAACTGCTGGTCCTGCATAACCCATGGGGAGAGGAGAGTCAAAGTCAAGCCCAAAACGTGGCTGAACCAAGAATTGCACTGAGGTCTCCCACATCTCATCCCAGGGCTTGGAGATGCTTGTCTGTGTGACCTCGCTCCCCTGGGATACATGGCTTAGTGAGAATAGGAGAGAAAAAGATGACCAGCGCTGAGGACTAGTGGAGCTGTGTTGTGGCTTGGGAATGGCATCAATGGTCAGAAAAACGAGGATGATTCCTTCCGATATAGAGCCCTGAGCACCAAGCCTGTGCTGCTCCAAGAAGAGCGGGAAAACAGGAAAAGCTGCATACCTTGAGCACTGCAGTGGGAGCACCTATCTTTGCCAACTCCTTTGACAGCCCATTGATGTAAATTGTGATCTCTGGTTCTCTTTGTGAGAACTGCTCCTTCCCAGCGCTGTGAACGGCTGCTGGCTCACTGCCGCGCTTGGGCAGCTTCCCTGGCACCCGCAGCCGCAGCCATCACCACGGCCCCTGCGCCGTCCCGGGAGAGCAGCCGCTGCAGGTTTGATGGGGTCATGACTGTCTTGCATGAGCAGCTTTTGAGCCAACGGTGGTCACACAGCGTAAGTTTTAACGATGCACTGAGCTGTCAGCAGCCTGGCCCTGTCCTTAGAGGTGTCCTGCAGCAGAGAGCACCCTGCGCGTGTGTGTGTGTGCGCGTGCACAGGGCAGACACAGACAGACGTGGTACGCAGACACACGCAGACACACGTACACACAGCATGTGCTTTAGCTGACAGGCTAGGAGAGCATGCAGGGAGCAAGGCAGCATGGTGCAGGAGGCAGCAGTGGCTGAACAGGCCACCAGGAGCTGTGGCCTCACTACAACCATCCAACCACTGCCTGGGCAGCCGGGCAGAGCTTGTGTCCAGAGGTGCTTGAGTGTTTTGGCCTGGATTTCCATCACTTGTATCTCCTTTTGCTTTCCCTTGCTTTTTTCCCTGCCTGGGTCCCAGGTGGAGTCCCAGCAGATGTGCTGCTCCCTGGTGTTATCCCAGTGCACTGATACACCCCATTGCTGCAGGCTGTCACAGAGCCACCACAAATTGCCATCACCCAAAACACTGCGGGAGAGCCAGGAGGAGCGAGCAGCTTTGGGAGAGTATCAGCAATAACATGGAGCTGTTGGAGCGGGGCCAGAGGAGGCCCTGGAGATGCTGGGGGGGCTGGAGCCCCTCTGCTGTGGGGACAGGCTGAGAGAGCTGGGGGGGGTCAGCCTGGAGAAGAGAAGGCTCCGGGGAGACCTTGGAGCCCCTTCCTGTCCCTAAAGGGGCTCCAGGAAAGCTGGGGAGGGACTCTGGATCAGGGAGGGGAGCCACAGGACGAGGGGGAACGATTTTACACTGAAAGAGGGGAGACTGAGATGAGATGTGAGGAAGAAATCCTTTCCTGTGATCCCCTGTCCCAGGGTGCCCAGAGAAGCTGTGGCTGCCCCATCCCTGGAGGGGTTCAAGGCCAGGCTGGACGGGGCTTGGAGCAACCTGGGCTGGTGGGAGGTGTCCCTGCCCAGGGCAGGGGGGGGAACTGGGTGGTGGTCAAGATCCCTTCCCACCCAAACCCTTCTGTGATTCTGTGAATGAGAGGAACCAGGGAAAGAGGAGGAGAGAGGGATGATCTCTATGAGCAGGGAGCCCAACACAATGAGGGAACTCTAGTCATCCTGCAAGGGCGTGAAGTAACACACTGAGAAATGCAAACACGGGGACAAGTGGTGGAATGTGGTTCAACACCCACCTCCAGGCATGGAGGATTGGGAAACTGACACTGGGAAATGCTTCATGCTCAGCTGAGTGGTTCCCACACAGCCCTCCCTGGGCATCCAGGTAACAGCAGCGACAAATCCCCCTCGACACCAAAGCAGATCACTGCAAACACAGCAACAAAAATATACTGAGCAAAATGTTTCCTGAAGGTGCGGCAAGGGAGAGAGACGTGGCAATGTTGGCTCCATGTATGCATATGGAAACAGAGACCGTGGCATTCGCCAGCTGCTGATCACTAAGTCACGCTGCAAGACCTGTGCCTGGGCTGTTTGCACTGGCAGCGATGAAACAGGTTTGTATTGATGCAGCTTATGAGGCTGTCAGGGAGCACGTGGTGCTGTAACACGTGCCTTTCCTTCTGGGAGCACAGGGAGTGCTCAGCAGCAGGCACGCTATAGGAAAGGAAATATCCCACAGAGCTGTGAAATGCAGATGTGGAAAATATTTGCCCTGAATGGACTGGACAGTCTTTTCCTGTCGTGGTTAAGAGGAGAAGGTGTTCTGACATAAATAGACTTGGCAGAGTTGGTTATGTTGGAGCATTCAGGCTCTCACTCAACAGTGTGAGCAAGACAGGCTGCAGTGTCCTTCTTCAGTGCTGGTTTTATTCTGTTTGCAGCCCTGATGAAGTAGCAGGTCTTCAGGAAAGTCAGATTTCCCATGATTGCTGAGATGACAGGCTGGAGGAGTCATGTCGCAGAAGGACATAACCTGAGGCATAGATTACTCCAGCTGGGTGGTGAGATTTTCCTGTAATACAACTTTTCTGGTCCTTGAGTGGTCCTAGAGCATCCCAGCAGCCAGAGAGGAGTGGTCAGTCTGGGCTGCAGCCCCCTTCCTCACAGGGCTATGCTTCCCGTGCTCAGAGGTGCCCAGCAGGATATCTTTTATGGAGTTTAAATTGTTGGCTTGATTTTTCCCTGCAAAGGCCAGTCCTACTCTGGGAAAATGCAGTGGGGAGTCACTTTTCCATGACTGGAGAGGTGCGAGGAAGAGGAGTTAATGTCACCTGGGAGATTGGTCACCTTTCGCTCTCAGCACAGGATGAGCACAGACCGGAGCCTGCTTCCATCTCTGCCTCATCCCTGCTTCCATCCCTGCCTCCATGCCTGCCACCATCCCTGCCGCCATCCCTCCTTCATCCCTACTTCCATCCCTGCTGCCATCTCTGCCGCTATCCCTGCTGCCATCCCTCCTCCATCCCTGCTGCCATCCATGCCTCCATCCCTGCCTCCATCCCTGCTTCCATCCCTGCCTCCATCCCGCAGATGCAGGGACATGGTGCCTCGAGCTGAGCAGTGGCAGCTGATCCCTCACAAGGAGCAGCCGGGATGGGCTGAGCCAAACTGGCAATGTCTGAGGGTTTTCCCTGCTTCCAGAAGCAGACCATCAAACTAGTTTGTTGGAAGTGAAATAGCCTTGATATTTTTATGGGAAAAGGACAGAGTGTGGCTACTAAATGTGGAGTGTGGCTACTAAATGGAAGGTGAGGTGCAGACTCGGTGCCTGCTAGATGGAGTAAGGAATGGTTGAGCAAGTCCTGTCTGTCTCTCAAAGTGCCCTCCCAAAACTCAGACCGCACAGGGATTTGTATTCAAAGAATTTTCCTGCTACTCTGACTTGCGCTACATCATCTGCTCCCACAAATAAACCAATTTCATGACACAGACACACTCTTTATTAATTCTTCTGGCACACTGACAGTTTCTGTGTCTGCAGATGAGTTGTCTCTCAGCTTTTGCCAATGCAAATGCTCTGTCCTCCAAATTGCCATGTTTTATTTCTGTCTGAAGATGCTCAGTGGACGCATATGCTTTTATATAGAATTGTTACATTTTTTTTTTCTCTACGCTCCGTCTCTAAATGCCTAAAAGCGTACTGCTACCTTACGGATCAGAGTTGGTGCATCACTGTACAGCGGAGCTGTGAGTTATGCTTTCCTCTGGAGATCTCCTTTTGTTCTTCATTGCAGCTTATCAAAAGCAGCGATGAAAGCAATGCACACTAAAAGAGGGTGCATTTGCAGGTTTTGTAAGGCAAAATTGTGAGCAGCTTGCTTTGAACTCAATTTTATCAGGTTTGGAAAGGTAATTTTCTACTTGTGAAGATTAAAAAAGAATCATAAATTAATGAAATTGTTGAATGAAAACCAGGTAAGTATCTTGTACTAACATGGCTTTACAGAACACTTATGTTTGAAAGGAAAGTAGAAATAGAAAGGATAATAGCGTTACAGTGAAGGAATTACATTGCATACATTTTCTGTGTGGGACCCAAATTCCCACCAAACTGACTGCATTCTAAAAATGCTCACAAAAATCAGTTATATTTCTAAAGATATAACATCACCCCAAAGTACCGTACTGTCTGAAAGTTAGAACTTTGTATATGCCATTAACGCAAAGCCAGTCAGTTCTAAGAAAACTTCTTCTCTGGCTCCTGCCATCACGCCTGTGTCCAATAACCCGCAGCCTGGACGCTGCCTCTCTGACGCTGGGCTACAACCAGCAGGTCAACGGTTTTCACTGAGATTTTATCAGCTGTTAGTCTCTGGTTTAGATTCCCTTCCTCCGCAGAACCGCAGCAAACGGGACTTGGTTGCGTGAAGAGAAGAATGACTGTAAGAAGTTTTGCTTGGAGAAAAAAAAAAGCTGTTTCTGCTGCACAGAGGTATCTGCAGGGCAGAGCGGGAGCTGGAGGTTGGTAGCTCTGTAGGCAGGACCCACACTGGAGCGGGCTCTGGTTTAGGGCTTGCAGATGGGTTTCATCATTCCAAGTTTCACTACTAAAACTTTGGCTTCCCTCACCAGCTTCTAGTGGTCCATTGCTTACTGGGGGTGTGGGCTCAGGGGTTATGTGTGACCTCACTTGAGAGCCCAGAGTGATGGGCTGAGAGAGCTGGGGGGGTTCAGCCGGGAGAAGAGAAGGCTCCGGGGAGACCTTGGAGCCCCTTCCTGTCCCTAAAGGGGCTCCAGGAAAGCTGGGGAGGGACTCTGGATCAGGGAGAGGAGCCATATGGGCGGGCTTTACACTGAAAGAGGGAAGATTTAGCTGAGATGTGAGGCAGAAATCCTTTGCTGTGAGGGGGGTGAGCCCCTGGCCCAGGTTGCCCAGAGAAGCTGTGGCTGCCCCATCCCTGGAGGGGTTCAAGGCCAGGCTGGACAGGGCTTGGAGCAGCCTGGGCTGGTGGGAGGTGTCCCTGCCCAGGGCAGGGGGGGCACTGGGGGGGCTTTGAGGTCCCTTCCAGCCCAAACCATTCTGTGACTCTATGATTCTATGATTTATCGTTGCATGCACTTGCACCCTCCCGGACTAGGTTTACAGATATCTTGCATTCTCATCCACAAATGCACCAGTTGCTTTCTCCAGCAGCCCCCTTACCTGTCCATAAAATGTCCACAAAATGTTGAGCAAACATCGGCTTTTGCTGAGAGCTCCTGTAGAAATGCTGTAATGTCCAACCACACCGGCATGACTCAGGGTTGCCATGACAGCCCCAGCTTTGAGTTCTCTTGCTTTTGTTGTTTTCTGCCTCAACCTTAGTATTAGTTTAACCCCAGTTTATATATATATATATATATATATGCTTTCGGTGATAATTACTATTTACTCATGCCTTATCCTGCTGCTTTTTCTCTTGATGACTCCAGATCCCGAAGGAAATTTAATAGTCCATCTTTGCTCTCTCCAATGCACAGAAACAGCACATGGTGAGTATTTGTGATCCTGGCTGGCCAGATGTGGGATAACGCTCTGAAATGGGCCTTTGGAGCTTTTATGGAAAGAATCCACCAAAAACCCACTCATTGAATTGCCTGCCCCATTCCTGGAGATGAGTTGTACTCCCTGGTGCCAGAAATGACATTGGCAGAGGACAGAGACAGAGGCAGGGAAAACCAGGTGGTGGCAGAGGTGTCTCTGAAGGGTGGCAGTAAAAGCTGGAATAACGGCAGTGGGAAGCAGAGGTGGTAGGGTCAAATGAGCCAGCGCCCTCCTGATCAGCAAAGTGCTGGGGACTCCCTGTCCCCAGCAGGCACCGTGCCTTATTCTGCCATCGCACTCTGTTTGAAGGACAACACAGGGTGCAGCAAATTCCTGGTCTACACTTCCATTTGTGCCCCTTTGCTGCTGAGTATATATTTTTTTTAAATTATAGCCAGCAGAAGCAATTTATTTGTTTAGTGGTGTCCAGGAAACGTACCAGAGGGAGATCTCTGAACACAACCACAAGGCTGATAAGGATTAATGGTAGATGATAAGACATTGGATAAGGCTATTCCCACATTTGGGTCAATATCTGCTATTAATAGCATGAGCATTAAGTAAATGAGTATCAGGTTATTACATGTTATTATATTTAATGAGAGTCAGTAATTAGTTTTCCTCTAAAGGCTGCTGAGGACCACATGAACATTGTATGCTCTGATAGCCAGGAGAGCAACCTGCCCTGTCTCAGTGGCAGAGAGTTTCGCACATCTGAGCTTTAAAGTGTTTGGGCTTTAAATATAGGGCACTTTGTGGCGTATATGTTTTATTCTTAGACAAAGCTAACAGTATTTGACTTAGCCTCCATTGCTAGCAAAGAATGCATTATTAGTGGGGATAAATCTCCCTCCTTCTACAGGTGTCGGTGTCTCTGCTGTGGAAGCTAACAGAGACATCAGGAGTCATTTGTAAAAGCAGCAGCTACAAGAATCTGGTGTTGATATTGTTGAGGCTTATCCAGCAGCTCCGGGTCCCTGCTGTGCCCTGGGTGAGAAATAACAAAGCGCCTCCTTTGCTGACACCTGCACTTTCATTCTCACCTCCCTTAATTTCCTGCGTTAATGAAAAAAAGTAGTAACAATAATCCCAGAAATATTTAGGAAGTGTGGGAACCCAGCTGTGTCCTGCACATGGTGGGCCAGTGTGTGTGCATAAGCCCAAGCCAGGAAGCCCCTCTCCCCCCTGAGACCTGCCTCCATGGGGCTGCATCCAAACCGCTGCCGCCCAGCAGGATTCCTGCCTTTATCCCCGGGTTTCCTTTGCTGTTTGTCACCTCTCCCACCCCTCCAGCCCTCCCAGCACCCGCTGCGGGGGCTCCCCAGGGCCACCACCACCTCTTGGCTTCCCCTGCAACACTCTGGAGATCCCTCCATGGAATGAAAGCAGCCATATCCAGCAATCACTTTTGGGAAGAAGCAGGGGTTGACTGGGAAAGTCTGGTTATCTGTTCACCACTTTGAGTCTCGCTGTGGGCCTGGGTGAGCTGAAACTGCTCTGGCAATTCTTGAGGCTGCACTAAAAAGAGCCTGATTTATTGTGCTTACTTTATAGAGGAGCAGAAACCTCTGTGGCAGTGGGCAATAAACAATCATAAATGGGGATGCAGAAAGCAGCGATGTTAAAGAACATAAAATTGAAGATATTTCTTAATGAAGCAGTTATTAAGCACTTCACATCCTGCGGCATGGCAGTGCCGAGCTGCAGAGGAGCAACCCCGCTGGACCAGCCTCTGCACTGCCCTGGGAGAGCGGGAAGCACCCTGCCCTACAGAGCTCGCTGAAAACCTGGGGGGGACCTGCAGACACCAGGAGGCAAAGCCAGAGAAGGGAACAATGTGTTCTTTGTGGGAGAGGCAAAACTACCGGCATGTTGTTTATCCCATTATTTTATGGCCTGCTAGGCTGAAAACCAACACACCTGGCCCTCCACAGCGATGGGAACAAACCCGAGTGGTTTCCTGCACCAAACCCCTGGGGATGAGGAACATATGTGTGCTCCAGACTAGGACAGGCGTCCTGCAGAAATGGTTTTCCCATCTTGGGGAAATTTTCAATATTTTCGACTTTTCTGACCCTCGTCAGTGAAAAATTCAAAACTAGGGTAAAATGGAAGTCTCAGACATTTCGTTTTGTACAGAGCTCTGTAAATCATGCAGCCTAATAGGCAAAAGGGCTTACTTTAAGGTCTTTGTTTAGGTCTTTGTTCTAAATTTATAGCTTTTACTGGCTTTAAATAAAACCCTTGTAGTTGCTTATATACAATATTTTTCTTTCTCTTGGTTTAATTTTAGATGTGTACAGCTAAATGTTAAATGTGCATTACTAAGTAATTGAAATGTCATAGTCCTAGATTAAACTCCTCTAGTGGAATTAAATTAAAGGTTTCTGCTCCTGGTTCAGAAGAGCATAGTGTGAATGTTTTATAGCAGCAGCAAAGCCAGAATTACAGGTTAGGCTCCCAGTCTGTGTGCATGACTAACACCAGGAAAAATAAAAAACAGTTTGAACTTGTAAAGGCCAGAGCCAAGAGACGATGGAGATGTAACTTATTTAGACCCGTGTTTCTGCTGGGAAGGAGCAGCTCCTGCTGGGGCCCCCGGCTCCCGCAGCCTGGAGCTGGGGGTGCACCCAGGAAGGCTGCCCGGCCCCTGCGGGGGTGTGTTGTGTTCATCCCCGACGTCCCGTGGGGCTTCGTTTGGTGGGACTGGCCTCGCTGCCACTGACAGCAGAGCTGCCGAAAGCTGTGCAGTTGCGCGTTTCTCTCTGTGAGAAATTTAGGAGCTCACAGCCCTGGCGAGGGCTGCCCTGCTGGCGTCACGCTGCGTCGCAGGGCAGCCTTGGGGACAGCGTTCACTGGGCGCAGGGAAAGGAATCCCACAGAAAGAGCAGGTTGTGGCCGCTCACCATGTCCTCTGCAGGGAGCCAGCCCCGGGGCAAGGCACGCGCTCCGGTGAGCGACTGGGTGAAAATTCATCCTCCTGAAACAGGGGGTGTTAAACGCCAGCCCTCCCTGTCGCGCTGGCCCCGGCCCTGCCGGCAGCGGGAGGGAAGCGACCAGGAGCGGAGGCCAAGGAAAAGCCTCCTCCAGATTTGCCCCGGTGGACCCTGAGAAGAGCAAGCACTACTTGTGTCTGCTCCCATGTTCAGTACGGGAGGGAAATGCCCTCCCCAGCAGGAAGGCAGCGTGCTTGACCCACCTTTGTCCTGGCATGCAGGAGAGTGGTGACCTTCACCGGAGGGGTGAGGGACACGTCTCTGCTGGCTTTTGGAGACAGCGTGGCACATTTGTCACTGTTGGTCTGAGGCAACTGGGAAACCATCACCATCTTCAGCTCGGCAGTGGGATCCTCCATCTGGGGGGGGCAGGGGCAGTGCTGGTGGTTATGGAAGGAAGCAGCAAAAGTGCTCCCCACTGCACCGGTTTGGGTTTAAACTTCCATTCGAGGAATGCTGAGTCTTTCCACAGCTGCCTGGCTCCTCTCAGGGGCCAAACCCACCCCGCAGGGTTCGGCTGGAAGGTGTGTGCTCAGCTGGCCTCCCTTCCCTTTCCTCCCCAGCATCTCGGCCACCTTTGCGACATGCCAGCAAGTATAATTTCCCATTTCCTTCCTCAGTGAATCCTGAAAGGGACAATAAATAACAAGAGCAGCCTATTATAAGCAGATATAAAGTACTCCCATCCGTGGCATGTTACTGAAGTTATACAGTAATTTGTTCTCAGAGTATCTGTTGGAATGAGCAACATTTGGATAGGTCTGTGCAACCAAATGTCTCGCTTCTCCTTCAAGGCTTCCTCTGCAGCAGCGTCCTTCCTCCTGGGGGTGACTCCCTTGACCTGGGGCTGATCAGGAAACAAACAAACAAAAAATCATTTTACATGAAAAGAGATCAAGCCAACTAAAATTACAGAGCTTTTTAGGACAAGCCTTAAAAAGGTTAAGGTTCTTTATCTAAAAGAACAGGAGACTTAAGAAGCTTTGTAACTTTTTTTAACAGCTTCTTTCCAACACATGTTTCGGATGAATGGCAACTCTTTGGCATCATCCGAATCCCTGCCAGCCCCTGTGTACTTTGTGCTCGCTGCGTTTTCTGCCGTCAGACCGAAAGGCCACCACATGCAGAGTCCCTGGCACTGCCATCAGCCACTGCAGGTGGACTGGAGATGCCGGGGGTGTCCCTGAGCACACAGCAGAGCTGGGCGAGGCAAACAAAAGTGCTGCAGGACAAAAACCCAGTGCTGAGTTTTAGTGCCTCACGAGCAGAATGGGATGGGGGTCTTGGACAGCCTTGGGCAGAGGGTGGGGAGGAGGAGGCCAGAGGATGAAGGGGTCATTGAGGGACCAAGGCTGGAGGGGTCTGAGCAAGGCTGGTCCCAGGGAAGAATGAGAGGGGAAAGGACTGGAGGTGGGAGGACCCTGGGCAGGCAGCAGAAGGGTGCTGTGAAATGGAGGATAATTCCAGGTGTGTAATGGTTGCAGATATTGCTCCTCTTTCAGCATTCATGGGTTATCACAGCAGCTGGGTCTGCAATGACTGACAAANCGCGCTCCGGTGAGCGACTGGGTGAAAATTCATCCTCCTGAAACAGGGGGTGTTAAACGCCAGCCCTCCCTGTCGCGCTGGCCCCGGCCCTGCCGGCAGCGGGAGGGAAGCGACCAGGAGCGGAGGCCAAGGAAAAGCCTCCTCCAGATTTGCCCCGGTGGACCCTGAGAAGAGCAAGCACTACTTGTGTCTGCTCCCATGTTCAGTACGGGAGGGAAATGCCCTCCCCAGCAGGAAGGCAGCGTGCTTGACCCACCTTTGTCCTGGCATGCAGGAGAGTGGTGACCTTCACCGGAGGGGTGAGGGACACGTCTCTGCTGGCTTTTGGAGACAGCGTGGCACATTTGTCACTGTTGGTCTGAGGCAAGAGGGAAACCATCACCATCTTCAGCTCGGCAGTGGGATCCTCCATCTGGGGGGGCAGGGGCAGTGCTGGTGGTTATGGAAGGAAGCAGCAAAAGTGCTCCCCACTGCACCGGTTTGGGTTTAAACTTCCATTCGAGGAATGCTGAGTCTTTCCACAGCTGCCTGGCTCCTCTCAGGGGCCAAACCCACCCCGCAGGGTTCAGCTGGAAGGTGTGTGCTCAGCTGGCCTCCCTTCCCTTTCCTCCCCAGCATCTCGGCCACCTTTGCGACATGCCAGCAAGTATAATTTCCCATTTCCTTCCTCAGTGAATCCTGAAAGGGACAATAAATAACAAGAGCAGCCTATTATAAGCAGATATAAAGTACTCCCATCCGTGGCATGTTACTGAAGTTATACAGTAATTTGTTCTCAGAGTATCTGTTGGAATGAGCAACATTTGGATAGGTCTGTGCAACCAAATGTCTCGCTTCTCCTTCAAGGCTTCCTCTGCAGCAGCGTCCTTCCTCCTGGGGGTGACTCCCTTGACCTGGGGCTGATCAGGAAACAAACAAACAAAAAATCATTTTACATGAAAAGAGATCAAGCCAACTAAAATTACAGAGCTTTTTAGGACAAGCCTTAAAAAGGTTAAGGTTCTTTATCTAAAAGAACAGGAGACTTAAGAAGCTTTGTAACTTTTTTTAACAGCTTCTTTCCAACACATGTTTCGGATGAATGGCAACTCTTTGGCATCATCCGAATCCCTGCCAGCCCCTGTGTACTTTGTGCTCGCTGCGTTTTCTGCCGTCAGACCGAAAGGCCACCACATGCAGAGTCCCTGGCACTGCCATCAGCCACTGCAGGTGGACTGGAGATGCCGGGGGTGTCCCTGAGCACACAGCAGAGCTGGGCGAGGCAAACAAAAGTGCTGCAGGACAAAAACCCAGTGCTGAGTTTTAGTGCCTCACGAGCAGAATGGGATGGGGGTCTTGGACAGCCTTGGGCAGAGGGTGGGGAGGAGGAGGCCAGAGGATGAAGGGGTCATTGAGGGACCAAGGCTGGAGGGGTCTGAGCAAGGCTGGTCCCAGGGAAGAATGAGAGGGGAAAGGACTGGAGGTGGGAGGACCCCGGGCAGGCAGCAGAAGGGTGCTGTGAAATGGAGGATAATTCCAGGTGTGTAACGGTTGCAGATATTGCTCCTCTTTCAGCATTCATGGGTTATCACAGCAGCTGGGTCTGCAATGACTGACAAATGCCCTCTTTCCACAGCTGAGAAGGCAGCACAGAGGCCAGAGGCTCAACCCCACAGTTGTGGGGAGCAGGGGCGGTTTGTGGAGCTGCAGCACGTGAGGCGGGAGAGCCAGCCCAAACTTACAGCCCCTGCCTGGGTGCAGTAGCTGCAGCTCTGAAACCCACAGTGCAGAGAAGATGCACGTCACAGGGCTACGCTGAGTTACGCCGGAGCAGCTTGTGCCAGCTGCTCGCAATGCCCTTTTCTGGAAAATGCCTACATCCCACTCTCACGGAACCCTGTGTATCCGGATTGGGGAATCAGGGAGCAACGCAAAATCCTGTATGGTGGATGCAGCTCCCGGGGCAGCAGGCACACTGGAAAACCAATCTCGCACTTGTTTGCGGGCACAGCCTCACTCCATAAAAAGAAGAATCTAGCTGGTGTCTACAGTATTTTGCTGACCACGCAGGATTGCACAGCAGTCGGTAGAGACACTCTGGACTCAGTGCTATATGCTGGTTGACAGTGTCCTCTTGCTGGGGTCAGGGTGTGTGTCAGGATGCTCTGCCAGGCAGCATCAGTGGTGGAAACAACAACCAAGAGGGATGGCCAGCGGCTGGGCTGGCGGGGTACATTGGCACGCTGGGTGTGTGCCGGCAGGGCCAGGCTGCTCAGCAGCAGCGTGCCAGAGCACGGGCAGGCTGACCTGGCTCTGCTCTAGCAGAAGTGTCCTGGGGACAGTGCAGCTGGGATCAGATGCACAATTGTCCTAGTTTGAGCAACACAGGACTAATTCTTGGGAAAACTGGACTTTTGTAAGACTCTAGTGTATGGATTTGTGACAATATTTACTTTACAGCCAGCTCTGGGGTGCAGGTTTCAAGATCTCTGTGTTTCTGTGCTCCCCAGGTGCGGGGAGGAGAAGGAACGAGACCCAGGCAGCCTCAGGAGCCCCAGGCTGCCAACAGGGTTATTTCATACCATGAACGGCACATTCAATAGAAATTAGGAAGTTTGCTGAGGAGTTCTCTCTCTCTCTCCCTGGATGACGGCGGTCCAGAGAACTCCTGGCCCCGGTGCCGGAGCCCTGAGCCCTTCCCTTCCCCCCGCAGCCGCAGCGCTCGCAGGGTCCCACACGGGCTGTCCCTGCGGGGAGGGCACGGCTTCTGCTGGGGAACGGGCTGGGTACAGTCCTTGTCTATTGTATATTGGGATTGGGATCAATACTGGCTCTTTACTGTTATTAATGTTAATTATCTAGTCTTATCCTATTAAATCATAGAATCAATGAATCTATTTCTATTAAAATTTCTATTTCTATATCCTATTAAATCATAGAATCACAGAACCTATTTATATTTCAACTCTCGTGTTTCCT